>CAUYLG010063501.1:0-61731 GCA_963573385.1 Cacajao melanocephalus
CTCTGATAAAACAGACTTTAAACCAAGAAAGATCAAAAAAGACAAAGAAGGGCATTACATAATGGTAAAGGGATCAATGCAACAAGAAGAGACAACTATTCTAAATATATATGACACAATACCAGAATACCCAAATTCATAAAGCAAGTTCTTAGAGACCTACAAAGAGACTTAGACTCCCACACAATAACAGTAGGAAACTTTAACACCCCACTGTCAATATTAGACAGATCAACAAGACAACAAGATCAACAAGAAAATTAACCAGGATATTCACAACTGAAACTCAGCTCTGGAACAAGCGGACCTAATAGCTATCTACAGTACTCTCCACCGCAAATCAAAAGAATATGCATTCTTCTCAGCAGCACATCATCACACGTATTTGAAAATTGATCACATAATTGGAAGTACAACACTCCTCAGCAAATGCAAAAGAACAAAAATCATTAACAAACAGTCTCTCAGACCACAGTGCAATCAAATTAGAACTCAGGATTAAGAAACTTACTCAAAACTGCACAACTACATGGACACTGAACAACCTGCTCCTGAATGACTACTGGCTAAATAACAAAATTAAGGCAGAAATAAATAAGCTCTTTGAAACCAATGAGAATAAAGACACAACATACCAGAAGCTCTGGGACACACCTGAAACAGTGCTTAGAGGGAAATTTATAGCACTAAGTGCCCACAGGAGAAATCAAGAAAGATATAAAATCGACACCCTAACATCACAATTTAAAAAACTAGAGAAGCAAGAGCAAACAAATTCAAAAGCTACCAGAAGACAAGAAATAACTAAGATCAGAGAGAACTGAAGGAGATAAGAGTCACAAAAAACCCTTCAAAAAAATCAATGAATCCAGGAACTAGTTTATTGAAAAGATTAACAAAGCAGATAGACCACTCGCCAGAATAATAAAAAAGAAAAGAGAGAAGAATCAAATAGGCACAAGAAAAAAATGATAAAGGAGACATCATCACTGATCCCAGAGAAATACAAACTACCATCACAAAATACTATAAACACTTGTATGCAAATAAACTAGAAAATCTAGAAGAAACAGATAAATTCCTGGACACATACACCCTCCCAAGACTAAACCAGGAAGAAGTCAAATCCCTGAATAGAATAATAACAAGTTCTAAAATTGAGATAGTAATTAATAGCCTACCAACCAAAAAAGTCCAGGACCAGATGAATTCACAGCTGAATTCTACCAGAGCTCTCCAAAGAGGAGCTGGTATTATTCCTTCTAAAACTCTTCCAAACCACAGAAGGAGTTCTCCCTAACTCATTTTATGAGGCCAGCATCATCCTGATACCAAAACCTGGCAGAGACACAGTAACAAAACAAAACAAAACAAAATTAAGGCCAATACTCATGATGAACATCAATGTGAGAATCCTCAATAAAATACTGGCAAATCAAATCCAGCAGCACATCAAAAAGCTTATCCACCACAATCAAGTTGACTTCATCCCTGGGATGCAAGGATGGTTCAATATATGCAAATCAATAAACATAATCCATCACATAAACAAAATCAATGAAAAAACCACGATTATCTCAATAGATGCAGAACAGACCTTTGATAAAATTTAACATCCCTTCATGTTAAAGACACTCAATGAACTAGGTATTGATAGAACATAGCTCAAAATAATAAGAGCTATTTACAACAAACCTACAGCCAATACCATACTGAATGGACAAAAACTGGAAGCATTCCCTTTGAAAACTGGCACAAGACAAGGATGCCCTCTCTCACCACTCCTATTCAACATAGTATTGGAAGTTCTGACCAAGGCAATCATGCAAGAGAGAGAAATAAATGATATTCAAATAGGAAGAGAGGAAGTCAATTATCTCTGTTTGAAGATGACATGATTGTATACTTAGAAAACCCCATCATCTCAGCGCAAAATCTCCTTAAGCTGATAAGCAACTTCAGCAAAGTCTCAGGATACAAAATCAATGTGTAAAAATCAGAAGTATTCCTATACACCAAATGTAGACAGAGATAGGAAGAATCAATATCATGAAACTGGCCATACTGCCCAAAGTAATTTATAGATTCAATGCTGTCCTCGTCAAGCTACCATTGACTTTCTTCACAGAATTAGAAAAAACTACTTTACATTTCTTATGGAACCTAAAAAGAGCCCATATAGCCAAGACAATCCTAAGCCAAAAGAACAGAGCTGGAGGCCTCACGCTACCTGACTTCAAACTATACTACAAGGCTACAGTAACTAAAATAGCATAGTACTGGTATCAAAACAAACAGACCAATGGAACAACAGAACAGAAGCCTCAGAAATAACATTACACATCTACAACCATCTGTTCATTGACAAACCTGACAAAAACAAGCAACGGGAAAAGGATTCCCTATTTAATAAATGGTGTTGGGGAAACTGGCTAGCCACATGCAGAAAACTGAAACTGGACCCCTTCCTTACATTTTATACAAAAATTAAGATGGATTAAAGATTTGAATGTTAGACCTAAAACCATGAAAACCCTAGAAAAAAACCTAGGCAATACCATTCAGGATGTAGACATGGGCAAAGACTTCATGACTAAAACACCAAAAGCAATTCTAACAAAAACAAAAATAGACAAATGGGACCTAATTAGACTAACGAGCTTCTGCACAGCAAAAGAAACTATCATCAGAGTGAACAGTAAACCTACAGAATGGGAGAAAATTTTTGTAATCTATCCATCTGACAAAGGGCTAATATCCAGAATCTACAAGGAACTTAAACAAATTTACAAGAAAAAAAACCATCAAAAAGTGGGAGAAGGATATGAATAGATGCTTTTCAAAAGAAGACATTTATGTGGCCAAGAAACAGAAAAAAAAGCTCATCATCACTGGTCATTAGAGAAATACAAATCAAACCACAATGAGATACTATCTCATGCCAGTTAGAATGGTGATCATTAAAAAGTCAGGAAACTACAATCCCAGCTACTAGGGAGACTGAGGCAGAGAATTGCTTGAACACGGGAGACAGAGGTTGCAGTGAGCCAAGATCACACCACTGCACTCTAGCTCAGGCCACAGAGTAAGACTCTGTCTCAAAAAAAAAAAAAAAAAAAGTCAGGAAACAACAGATAAGGGAGAGAATGTGGAGAAATAGGAATGCTTTCACACCGTTGGTGGGAGAGTAAATTAGTTCAACCATTGTGAAAGACAGTGTGGTGATTCCTCAAGGATCTAGAACTAGAAATACCATTTGACCCAGCAGTCCCATTACTGGATATATACCCAAAGGATTATAAATTATTCTACTATAAAGATACATGCACATGTATGTTTATTGCAGCACTATTCACAATAGCAAAGACCTGGAACCAACCCAAATGTCCATCAATGATAGACTGAATAAACAAATTGTGGCACATATACACCATGGAATACTATGTACCTATAAAAAAGAATGAGTTCATGTCCTTTGCAGGGACATGGATGAAGCTGGAAACCATCATTCTCAGCAAACTAACACAGGAACAGAAAACCAAACACCTCATGATCTCATTCATAAGTGGGAGTTGAACAATGAGAACATGTAGGATCAGGAAGGGGAACATCACATACTGGGGCCTGTAAGGGGGTGGGCGGCTAGGGGAGCGATACTATTAGGAGAAATACCTAATGTAAATGATGGGTTAATGAGTGCAGCAAACCATCATGGCACATGTATACCTAGATAACAAACCTGCACTTTCTGCACATGAAAGTGAACAGAAAGAGAGAGAAAGAGAGAGAGAGAGAGAGAGAGAGAAAGCAAGCTAAATTTTAAAAAGAGATAACAAGATCATATCCTTTGCAGGGATATGGATGGAGCTAAAGGCCATTATTCTTAGCAAAGTAACACAGGGACAGAAAAACAAATGCTGCATTTCTC
Source organism: Cacajao melanocephalus (assembly GCA_963573385.1). Taxonomy (NCBI): domain Eukaryota; kingdom Metazoa; phylum Chordata; class Mammalia; order Primates; family Pitheciidae; genus Cacajao; species Cacajao melanocephalus. The sequence continues at coordinate 3,929 of CAUYLG010063501.1, forward strand.
ACTTATAAGTGGAACTAAATGATGAGAACACATGGACACATAGAGTGGAACAATACATACTGGGGCCTATTGGAGGGTAGATGGTGGGAGGCAGGAGAGGATCAGAAAAAATAACTAATAAGTACTAGGTTTAATACCTTGGTGAAATAATCTGTACCACAAACCCCCATGATACAAGTTTAACTATGAAACAAAGCTGCACATGTACTCCTGAACTTAAAATAAAAAAAAAAATCAGAGGCAATTGCAAAGACAATAAATGATAGCTTTGATTATATTAAAAATTAAAATATCAAAACATTCCCCAAAAAAGAAAAAAAAAGAAAACCAAAGCAGAGTAGTCACAAATTTTTTAATTTTTTAAAAGAACTAGATTTTATAATTTGACTTAAGAAACAACATAAACACTGTGGTATGGGAGATGCAAAATTTTTAAATATAAGTATGTAACTGTTTACTAAATTAATAAAAATAAAAGTAAGTGAAATATACATTGAAATGCACACTATCTGGTGCTTTTATTTCAATTACCAATATTAGAAGCTATTTTCTAGCATATCCTCACATCTTTGTAGTTTTCTAGGCAATGGCTATCAATATCTTCCTTTCTCTAAACTGACCAAGAAATCTTAATAATAAATTATTTTGACCTCATGATACCATATCAGCTTCCTCTAAGTGCTTTCTCTAATTTATAGCTAACAGGGAGAAATTCTACCTTAATTATTCACATAGTATCTGATTTAAGTAACCTCTTCTATGCAGATACTTAATTATAATAAATGATGACTATCAGGGTCTCCCAACAAAATGATCTTCTATTCTCATAAGCCTACAGATATAGGAAATGACTTTTGTCTCAAGCACAACAAAATCTAGAGGTTCACCTAAAATAATCAGAGATTAAAGAAAAAGACCTTTCAGTTCCTATAGCTATTGTTTCATTAATTTTAGCATATATGTAATTTACCAATAATCTAATATAGTCTCTCTAATTTTTAATTGTTTTTAGTTATAACTTTGTCTCCATTATGAATATACTTTTACAAGTTACTTCTAAAGCTAAGTCTATTTTTTTTTAATTTATTTATTGCATTTTAGGTTTTGGGGTACATGTGAAGAACATACAAGATTGTTGCATAGGTACACACGTGGCAGTGTGATTTGCTGCTTTCCTCCCCTTCACCTGTATCTGGCATTTCTCCCCATGCTATCTCTCCCCAACTCCCCACCTCCCACTGTCCCTCCCCTATTCCCCCCCAACAGACCCCAGTGTGTAGTGCTTCCCTCCCTGTGTCCATGTGTTCTTATTGTTCAACACCCGCCTATGAGTGAGAACTTCTAAAACCACTTTTTTGGAATGACAAGTCATCTTTTCTCTCAGAATGAAATCTACAACATAACTTTAATGTTTTATGGATGGAGAGGAAAACAAGATTAATAAAGCAAATCTTATTTCAGTACAAATGGGAATATGTGGCTGGAGAGGTACATTTATGCTGAATAATTTTCAAGTTATATGTAACTTTATTCTGTAGTTTTCTATTCCTGTGGGAATGTGAGAGCAGGTGAAGTATTTGTCACCAACCACAAAAAAATTATGAACTAAAGTAATAACATGACAATAACTAAGCTCATCTCTAAAAGATGTATTCTGTGAACATTTCCCAAGACAACAGCCTTAGAAAATGGAGTAGTGTTAATTTCAACTGAAGTTTTCCATATTGAACTATGTCTTACAGGTCTAATGTTTTGATGCATCTTTAAATAATGGGTTTTGAAAAAACTTCATACATCTTGATAACTTTCTCAGCTTTGTGTTGATTCCAACAATCCTGATGAGAAAAATTAATGCCTAAAGCCAATGGTGATACCAGAAAGATATTAAAATACAGCTGGCCCTCTTTATCCATGAGTTCCACATCTGCAGACAAGAAAAGTTGACAAAGGAACTTGAGTATCCATGGATTTTAGTATCCCTGGGGCTCCTGGAACCAATCTTCTGCAGATACTGAAAGATGGAACATATATCTGTATATCTGGAACATATATACAGAACATATATCTGTATATCTGGAACATACAGATAAAATGAGACATTGGGAGTAGCAAAAATGGGAGAAATGAAGGAGTAAAGTTTCAAATGAATTAATTTTTACTTAAAAATTCACACAAATAGATTCATTTCTCCTTTTTGAGAGTCAATCACATTACTCAACATACACTAAATAGTACAGAATTTGGTGAGGCACACATTCCCTGAACTTTATCAACAGAAGTTTCTTACTTAAAGTACAAGACCATCATTAAAAGTTTCACTTATAATTGTAAACCCCAAGAAAAAACACATGCTCCGAAGCATTCTTCACACTGTCCTTAAGTCCCTGTGTCCACCTCTTCCTCTGCATTCAGATTAATTTCTGAAGGAAATCCTAAAATCAAGCAAATATAACACTACAGCTACAGGCATTCTTTTTTTACTCTGCTTAGTTCCTCTTTCTTCAGTACTAAAATTAAAGCTATACAACTGCCTCAGCAATCCGAATAAATGTTCTATCTTTGAAGGATTAGAAACATGCAAATAGAAAAGACGTTATAAACAAAACAGTAACTTAAAAAGATACTTCAGGCTGGGAGCCGTGGCTCACGCCTGTAATCCCAAAACTTTGGGAGGCTGAGGCAGGAGGATCACTTGAGGTCAGGAGTTCAAGACCAGCTTGGTCAATATGGTGAAACCCTGTCTCTATTAAAAATACAAAAATTAGCCAGGCGTAGTGGCACACACCTGTAATCCCAACTACTCAGGAGATTGAGGCAGGAGAATGGCTTGAACCCAGGAGACAGAAGTTGCAGTGACCCAAGATAGCACCACTTCACTCCAGCTTGGGTGACAGAGAGAGACTCTGTCTCAAAGAGAGAAACAAACAAACAAACAAACAAAACTTCAGGAGTATCTTTAGGAACCCAAGAAGCCCTCCTAATGAAAAAAACACATACGTCTATTAAGTGGATCCTGATGAAAAGACTCAGGATGTTCAAAGTCTTAAGTTTGTTTTAAAAACCTTCAAAGTATTAATAGCTATTCTAATATCTAATTAAATAAACAAAGAGAACAATAAGGAAACATAACTGATCACTGTAATTGTGCATAAGTGGACATGCATAAATAACCAATGATTAAAAACAGAAATACCATTCATGTTAAGAAACATTGACGTGAAATACAACCAACTAATGAGAAACATAAGAACAGTAAACATTGTGCAAATTCGTCTCAAGCTCATCTTCATCAGATTTTAAAAATATCTCTAAGCACTTCAAAAAACAACATTAAGAAGAGAAAAATATGATGGAGGTTTTATCCATGTGGCTTTTCATTCAGGGCCTTCATGCTTGTAATTTGTAAACAACTACAAACAGCAGCCTAAATCTTCTATCTTATCACTTGGGAAAAAAAACACTAAAATCATTTTTTTGTGGTTCATTTTTAAGCACAAATTGTAGGTGTCAGATTGTGAAAGTATTTTGACGCTAAAAACAGACAGTAAAATTATAATTTACAATTTAAGTAAGAAAACACAATATAACCTGTCATTTTATTCGTTTTAAAAATCTAACTGATTTAAATTAAATGCCAAGCTTTGTCATACAAAATATAAATTGACCTTTAATATTAATAATTATACTTGAATTAACTTCATGATACAACATTTAACTACTGATCTAAAATATATAATTTCTTATTTTTAAAATACATTCCATAAAAGACAATGATTTTCTAAATATTTAACGGTGCTCAAAAAACCAGAAAGAACCACATAATAGGAGTTCATGAGCCATTTAAGGTTGGAAAAATATGCTCTTAGATAAGTCTGATTATTCCCACTCTACCAGTAATAACAAAAAGACTCAGTTATGTAAGTACTTTGTGTCCAGATTTACATAACTGGTGAGCAGCAACACTAGGGTTTAAACCAGGGCTGTGTAACTCTCAGCTTATTCTATGAAATCATGATATCAATGAACAAATGAATGAATTTTATTTCCCCAAGGTTTCTGAATAAGAAGCTATTTCCATACATTGATAGGTGGTTTCATTGTGTCATCAATATTAATACAGATATAATTAAGGAAATAATTCAGTGTAACAAATATTTTCTCTAGTCCCTACCTATATATTTAGTACTCAAAAATGAAATGCTGATGTATTAGCAATTTGGCCATCAACCAATTCAAATTAAAATTCCATTTACCAATGTCATCAATGACTTCCTAATGTAAACTCCAAAGGCACTTTTGCAGTTTTCATTGCTTGTGGCATCAGCAGCCAGTCATTTTCCCTCAAATATTCTCATTTGGTTCACGTTATATTACCCTTAATTTTTTCTACCTCTTCAATCCCTTGCCTCTATACAATCATTGTAATGACACAGGTATAAATATTAACAAAAGTGTATCTATGCATCAAAAAATATGACAGAGTCAGCAAAGTTATCTAGGACCGAGAGAGATATAAACTTCTAGATCCCAAAACTCTCACTAAGAGATATGTGGTTGTGAATGGTTGTATTGGAATGCCACATCAGGTCAGACCTTAGGAGGCAGTATTGTCTCATCTGGGCATAGTCTTAAATACAGAAGCAAACCAACCTGCATCTGAGACAGGTGCATTTTTTTCTAACTTCAAATTGTGTAACATATAACATAATTGTAAGACTGTATAGTAATACATAACACATTCAAGTAGTTTTTAAAATCCTTAATCTTCACCCTCCGACTTTCTCTAGTCTGGTAAAGCTTAGTCCCTATAAATTCCTAAATTGAGTGTCATGGAACTGTAACTACAAGTCCCTGGAAGTTATGCTATATAATCTATTGAATGTCTTTCATATACTCATATTCCTGATATTCTTCATACCCGCAAAGCTGGGTCGTTTTAAAGGCTCAGGGCTGAAACCCTTTCTCCTTCCTTCAATATATCAAGCTTCTACCTTCGTGTTTATAAGTCCACAATCAAATCTCTTGCCCTAAAAGCTTTCCCAAGCTCCCCTCTCAAACTTCTCCCTAATGGGAATCACCACCTTGGAATTTTGCAGTCACTTCAAGGTTAATATGTCTAAAACTAAACACCCTCTTTCTATCCCAGCCAGTTTCCCTTCTTCTTGTTTTTCAAGTTGCAGAAGAGAGTGATCCCTGATTCCTCTCTTTTCCCTCTCTCCTGCAACCTATAGCCACCAAATCCTGTAAATTCAGCCTTCATAAATTTCTTTCCTGGCCACCCCAACTCTCATCTCAGTCTGCATTCCTAGAGAAATGCAATTGTTTCCTAATTGATTACTATACAAACTGTCTCTCCCTCTTCGTCTGCTCAATCTATAGTTCACACTTCACTTCCTGTTCAAAAATCTTTACTGGATCTCCATTGTCTATAAAATATCTTTCATACTACTTATCCAATTATTCAAAATTCTTGTTGTCTCCCTGTCTCTACAACCTCTTCTCTCTCTTCTCCTATACATCAGTCATCCAATCTAGTCAAATTGCTCCAAATACATCCAGTCCCACTTACGTGATGTTGCTTGGAAAGTTCTCACTGCCTAGAATGCTCTCCTTTCTCTCCTACACTTAACTAAGCCCTACCTTTCAAAATTGGATTGCTATCTCAAATCTCTCTTATTAAACATATGTGAAAAATGAACCATTTTCTCACAATCCTTGCCAAGAAACAACATCTAAAGTCTTAAACAATCCATCTAAAAGAAACACATGGGTACACCAAGAGTCTGAAAGTCAGGAGAAGAATAATAATGTATGAATGCAAATTTCTTTTTCTTTCTATATTGAAAGCACTTTGCCCTCATGTGTTCACTTTCTATTCTTAAAGGTAGAGACTTAATTCTATTTTCTACAGCTCTTAAAGGCTTATAATGCAGTTATTATGATTGTGACTAGCTAGCTCATCTTGTTATAGAAAGTATCACGGAACTAGGCTAGGTTTAAATATCCCTATGGAATAGATAACTTCATTTTATTTGGGTGCCACAAATTGCAACCCTGACCCTTCCCAGAAGTCTATTTATGTCTACCATGAACATCAAGGTCGTGTTTGTGGCCAGATGAAAGTAAAAACAGTCTAAAGTGAGTGCCCCACCAATTTTATTTCCTTCAAATGGATTTGAAATAGACTATTTTATTAGTTACTTTAAATATTATTGATATTTATAAAACATACTCCAAGTAAATCTGTCTAAAATTGGCTTGAGAACTATCTGAAGAGAGATTTTTCTTTAGATTCTGGGACAAATATTTCTCATGGAATACCTTTCCAATTTTGCAGTATAAAAAATTAGAAATCACTATTTTCTTTCTTATCAAACTAACTTTTCAATTTTATTTGTTCATTCATTTGGCACATAATACTGAGTATATACTTATACCAGAATTTTTCTAGATACCTGTAATACAGCAATAAACTAAGCACATAAAGCTGCTGCTCAAGCTTACATTCTAGTGGAAGGAGATAGAAAATAAGTAAACAAATATATAATATGTCAAATTATGGTAAGTGTTGTAAAGAAACATGAAACAGGATAGTGGAAATAGAGAACACTAAGGAGGAGAAGAGAGAAGACTTTATTGACAAGGTGAGATTTGAACAAACATTTTAAGGATTATAGCTATTCATAAAATATGGAACATCAGCATAGCCAAAATTCAGGTAATACTGTGATGTAGTAACCTAATGTTTCCTAGTTACATCATTTAAATATTCTGTCCTGCTGAATTAACAAATCCTGGGAGTACAATATTTGTAAAAGCCTAGGAGTAAGAAGTAGGCTCCAATCACCCTCAATCATCTGATATAGATGCTACAGTTTTCTAAGCTCCCTCCAACAGCAAGGGATTCATTACTCAAAGCTGGTTTGTGCTGACCCTATGGGACACAAGCCCATTTCAAGGCTGCTGGCTATAGTTTGAAAAGAACCACTGAGATATAACTGAACATTTCTGTTCAAGTAGGGCTGTCCCTACCCCTACCTTCCACAAGCTTTGATATCCAGGTCAAAGCTTCTTTGATATCCAAGTGTCACCTCTTTGATGGAAGTAAGGTTTCATCACAGGACCTAAAGTGTGATCAGAAAGCCATTTCAAAGTAATAAAATCTAATTTTCCTGAAGGAAGTCAATATAAACAAAAGAAGGTCCAAGGCTATATTTGTGACCATCAGAAGCTAGTGCTTCAGAAAGAGCCTCTCGGGGTTTAAAGATTCTGTTATACGAAAAACATTACTTTAAGGGAAAATCCAGTACACAAAAGGAATTCTAAAGCAAATCAAATGAAAGGAAATACAGTCACTATCAGAAAAAATAAACGAAAAATAGCACAACCAGGCATATAGTTATATAATCCAACTTTTAGCTAGGATTCCTAAAAGTAATTACTGACTTGTCTACCAGACATTACAAATAATTATTAACACTCTATCTCACAGTTGAATTTCTTAATCACAAAAAGAGACAAGTCATTTCCACTTTTTTTTTGTAAAATAAGATCATAAATTCTTTCTCAAGCATATTAGAATTATTGATTTTTTATTTAAATATGTAAATTTGTGAGTGAGGCATTTATATAACTTTTCACGTGAGTGAATGCATCAAAAATTATGTGTTAAGTGTTCATGATAATCACTCTAAACAGAAGTAAAGGACCTACTATCTATACAATAAGCAAATGCTTAGAGGCAGCTATAATATTTCTTAGGAACAATTTAAAACTTGAAATTGCAGTGCATAAAGGCCTAACTTTTGTTATATAAGCATATTTTACAATTTTACCTGGGAAGATTTTAATTAATAAATGCATGTTTATACTACTACCTAGAACTATAGAAAAAGTTTCTATAAATGAGAACTATAAAAATCAACACGTGTATGGAGAAAAATTATTTAAATTATAAAAGGTATTATATCACCAATTCTGCTTAGCTTTTGAACAAATCTGTTTTCCTCTATTTCTTGGACACTTAGCTAGACCATATCTCTTAGTCTTGCAGGTTGGGACAGTCATGTGATTGTATGACTGAGTACTAGTCCATGGAAGGTTAACTGGAAATGAAATTTACTGTTCCCAGGCCCATCTCCTTAACCCTCCTACCTCACCTATATCTTCCATCATCTTTACCCATGCCACTTTTTTTACAGATAAGCCAAATGACCTTGAAAGGTTGTGCTCAAGAGGACAGAGTCAATAGATGACAGAAATCTGAATTCCCCTTTGAGGATAGCCACCTGCTGATCCAGAATACCTGTTTTGAATTTTAAATTGTTAAGAAATAAACTTCCATTATATTTGACCCATTATATAATTTTTATTTTTTAAAACAGCTAGTATTACCTTAACTAATATAGCTTATGATTATATCACTAATATGTGATCATTAATATTCATGATTCGTTTTGTTTTTTGACTAATTTTAAAATTTTAATATCCCTAGAACTGAGTACAAATGCATTAACTTCAAATTATAAAATACTTTAATTCATAAGTAGTCTACATCTTCAGTAAAACTATATTGAAGTTTATTTCTTTGCTTAATCCCAGCAGATTCTAAACTTTAACATTTAATTAACATATTAACCTTATTAATGGTTTTAGCAATCAATTAGATCTTTTACTAGATTTAACTGGCCAAAAGCTTTAATTGGATTCTTTTTTGAAATCAGGATAATGTAACCTCTTATTAAAACAAAAAAATAAAATAAAAATCCGTATGAGACATCAGTTTTACCATATTCCTATAAAGCATCTCAAAAGTAACAAAATGCTTCAAGAAAACTGCCACAAAATTACATTAAAATATTTAAAAGAAGAATGGTCCCACCAGCATAGCTCTCATTCAGTAAGAATGAACGTGCAGTCCTTTTGAACAAACAGATGAAAACAAAATAGAACTATCGCAGGCAAGACTGAACTAAAAATTTGCCTCAATTTCCAGTGAACCTGTGGTCAATTTTCTAACATCTACTCATCCACCCACCTATTTACTCTTCTTTTGTTCATTGATTCAATAAATGCATATTGCTATCATTTTATATGGCAGGCCCTATACCAGGATTCTGTGATCACAAAAATGAAAGAGATATATATATAATGCTCTCAAGGGGTTCATAGTCTAATATATTCAAGAACAAGAAGCTAACAGAATTTACAACTACTTACTTACAATTGCAACCATCGTAAGTACTATTACAGGACATTAGGACTCTGTATTATAAAAGGCACTGGAAGAAAGCCTAATCTAGATTGGAAAGAAGGTTCAAAAGTGAGCGAATATAAGGAGTAATGTTTTGATGGAGGAGGCAAAGTAAAAATGATGAAATTCATTTGGGGCAGAGGAGAGTATGAGAACTTCAGGTATGGTTACACATGCTGAAAGACTGGTGAAAGAGAGTTTGGTAAATTTATAGAAGTCCTAGTTAGCGGGGAAAATGATGAGACAGGACAACACAGCACTAAATAGGAGCAAGCTCATGACATGCCTTCATTTTCCCTATTCCATAATCAGATGGTTGTTATTATCATGCTTTTTTCCTGTGCCTCTCACATCATATTCAAACAGGATAGAATCACCTTTTCATTTTCACTGATTAAAATACAGCTGTTTCTTTTTTTTTAACACACTTTTATAAGATAGCTACTAGCTGTCAGGCAACATACCAGACTCTCAAATGTACTGTTCTTCTTAATTTTCTACAACACGTTATATTATCATTTACTGGACTGCTTGCTTGGTAATATACTTTGTCACCCTGTATTTCAATTATTTGGCAGTGTATCTGTTTTCTCTGCTGGACTCCAAGCTCCATGAAACATGAAAATGTACCTCATTCATTTTTCTGTCTGGCCAAAACAGTAACTGGTACATAATACAGATATGAAAGTTTACTGAGTGGATGAATGAAAGCAATGCAGAAAAATGGATTACCTTTAAAATAAGAGACTATCATTTTAGTTTTCTCAGTATACAATAAGGCTTTTTAAGTATATGAAATATGATGTGTATTTTATGTGTATGTTTTTATGTTTTGCAGGATATTGAGACTTTTAATTGGTAAGTAATAATATTTTACTACTGTAGGACCCCTTCACAATATAACCTTATATATACACAACTTTCAATTCTGATAGTTTCTGAAAACATATTAGCATTGAAATGTTGTCAAAGATATGACTAGAATTCATTTTTTCATCCATACAAAAATATTTATTGAGCACTTACTATTCACAGGGCACTATGTGAATTGCTTAGCTTTTCTACTGCATTGCTATTAAGTACAATAATGTAATCAGTAAAATATGTCAAATTAACTTCTCATTATACTTAATTGTAAGCCCTACTCATACCCTGAGGCAAAAGAACAATGTCATTCAACAGCCTATTTCATAAATAATATACTTTGAAACAATGAATGATACACTGTTAAACTGCATGATTACATAGTATAAGATTATAAATTCAGTTGAAGTTCAGGGGTTTTTTAAAATAAGAGATACTGTACTTTTAAATTCTGGAATTTCCAATTAACGTTTTTAATAGCTCTCATTTCTCTTCTGAGATTCTCCATCTGTTCAAAGAAAAAAAAAAGGTCTGAGCTGGAGTAAGTGAGGAGGTTTCTATATAAAGAAAGTTGAATTACACCTCATAAGATAAACAAGATTTAAACAAACAGCGAAGATGAGAGAATGAAATAATGATCAAAGACATTGTGGAAGAAATGCCTACGGTATTTTTAGACAAATGACAAATGAATAGGGTATACTGGTGGCAGGAAGGAGAATAGAAAAAAATATCATTGGATAAGGAGGGGCAGGAACAGAATGGGAAGATCTTGACATTCTTGAACTCCAGGAAGAAGAAGGGGCCAGAATATAGTAGTTAAAATAAGATTCTCTGTTGTATCATTGGTCTGTATACTTCAATGTGGTTTTGTAGTGGCTGGTAAAAGTCTTCCCTTTTCATATTTAGTGCTTCCTTCAGAAGCTCTTGTAAGGCAGGTATGGTAATAACAAATTCCCTCATCATTTACCTGTCTGAAAGGGATCTTATTTCTCCTTTGGCTATGAGGACAGAGTCAAATCTACACATATCAATACTAGGCTTAAATGTAAATAAGCTAAGTGGCCCAATTAAAAGACATGAAGTAGGCTGGGCACAGTGGCTCACACCTGTAATCACAGTAGCTCACACCAGCACTTTAGGAGGCCGAGGCAGGTGGATCACCAGAGGTCAGGAGTCCGAGACTAGCCTGGCCAACACGGTGAAACCCCATCTCTTCTAAAAATACAAAAAAAATAGGGCATTGTGGTAGGTGCCTGTAATCCCAGCTACTCAGGAGGCTGAGGCAGGAGAATCAATTAATTCCAGGAGGTGGAGGCTGCAGTAAGCCAAGATTGTGCCATTGCACTCCAGCCTGGGCAACAAGAGCAAAACTCTGTCTCAAACAAATAAATAGTAAATAAAATAAAATAAAAGACACAAAGTGGCAAGCTGCATAAAGAACCAAGACCCATTGGTGTGCTGTCTTCAAGAGGCCCATCTCACATGTAATGACATTAGGCTCAAAATAAAGGGACAGAGAAAAATCTACCAAGCAAATGGAAAACAAACAGAAAAAGCAAGGGTTGCTATTCTTATTTCAGACAAAACAGACTTTAAAGGAACAAAGATCAAAAAAGACAAAAGAGGTCATTACATAATGGTAAAGGGTTCAATTAAAAAAGAAGATCTAACTAAATATATATGTACCCAACACAGGAGGAGGCAGATTCATATATCAAGCTCTTAGAGACCTTCAAAGAGACTTAGATTTCCAGAGAATAGTACTCCACTGACAATATTAGAAAGATCATTGAGATAGAAAATTAACAAAGATATTCAGGACCTGAATTCAGCAATGAATCAAATGGACCTGATAGATATTTACAGAACACTCCACCAGAATATACATACATTCTTCTCATTGTCACATGGCACATACTCTAAAATTGATCACACAATCTAAAGTAAAACACCCCTTGGCAAATGAAAAAGAACTGAAAATCATAACAAACAGTCTCTCAGACCACAGTGAAATCAAATTAGAAATCAATACTAATAAATTCACTCAAAATCATACACCTACATGCAAACTGAGTCACTCACTCCTTAATGACTTTTATGTAAAAAATGAAATTAAGGCAGAAATCAATAAGTTCTTTGAAACTAATGAGAACAAAGATACTACATACCAGTATCTCAGGCAGTGTTAAGAAGAAAATTTATAGCACCAAATGCCCACATCAAAAAGTTATAAAGAGCTCAAGTTAGCAACCTAACATCACAACTAAAAGAACTAGAGAACCAAGAGCAAGCAAATCCCAAAGCTAGTAGAAGACAAAACATAACCAAAATTAGAGCTAAACTTAAGAAGACTGAGACATGACGAAAAACATTCAAAAGATCAGCAAATCCAGGAGCTGGATTTTCTTTTTTTTTTTTTTTAATTAATAAAGTAGATAGAACACTAGCTAGACTAATAAGAAAAGAGGGAAGATTCAAATAAACACAATCAGAAATAACAAGGGTGATATTAACACTAACCCCACAGAAATTCAAACAACCATCAAAGAATATTATGAACACCTCTGTGAACATAAACTAGAAAATCTAGAAGAAATTAATAAATTCCTAGACACATATACCTTCCCAAGACTGAACCAGGAAGAAATTAATTCCCTGAACAAACCAATAATGAGCTCTGAAATTGAATCAGTAATAAACAGCCTAGCAAAATCCCAGTGCCAGACAGATTGACAACTAAATTCTACCAGATGTACAAAGAAGAGCTGGTACCATTCCTACTGAAATTATTCCAAAATATTGAAAAGAAGGGACTCCTCCCTAATTCATTCTACGAAGCCAACATCATCCTGATACCAAAACCTGGCAAAGATACAACAAAAACAGAAAACTTCAGGCCAATATCCTTGATGGACATCGATACAAGAATCCTCAACAAAATACTGACAAGCTGAATCCAGAAGCACATGAAAAAGTTTATCCCCCATAATCAAGCAGGCTCCATCCCTGAGATGCAAGGCTGGTTCAACATACGCAAGTCAATAAATGTGATTCATCACATAAACAGAACTAAAGACAAAAATCACATAATTATCAAAACAGATACAGAAAAGGCTTTCAATAAAATACAACATCCATTCATGTTAAAAACTCTAAATAAAGAGACTTTAAACCAACGAAGATCAAAGAGAATTAAGTAATGGTAAAGGGATCATAACTCAGTAAGGATATACATTATGATGTCTTTATTTTGAGAACGTATCTCAAAATAATAAGAACCATATATGACAAACCCACATCTGACATCATACTGAATGAGCAAAGCTGGGGGTGTTCCCCTGGAAAACTGGAACAAGACAAGGAAGCCTTCTCTCACCACTACTAGTGTTGGAAGTCCTGGCCAGGGCTACCAGGCAAGAGAAGGAAAAAAAGAGCATTCAAATAGGAAGAGAGGAAGTCAAACCATTCCTGTTTTGCAGATGACATGATCCTATATCTAGAAAACCACACAGTCTTAGCTAAAAATCTTCTTAAAGCTGATAAACAACTTCAACAAAGTCTCAAGATACACAATAAATGTGCAAAAATAACTAGCACTCCTACACATCAACAACAGGCAAGCAGAGAGTCAAATCAGGAACATACTCCCATTCATAATAGCCACAAAAAGAATAAAGTCCTAGGCTTACAGCTAACTAGAGAGGTAAAAGATTTCTATGAGAACTACAAAACACTATGCAAAGAAATCAGAGATGACACAAACTAATAAAAAAAAAAATCTATGCTCATGGATAGAAAGAATCAGTATCATGAAAATGGCCACACTGCCCAAATCAATTTAGATTCAATGCTATTCCTATTAAACTAACATTGAGATTCTTCATAAAATTAGAAAAAAAAACTATTTTAAAATTCATATGGAACCAAAAAAGAATGAAAATAGCCAAGGCATCCTAAGCAAAAAGAAAAAAGCTGGAGGCATCATACTACCTGATTTCAAACTATACTACAGGGCTACAGCAACCAAAACAGCATGGTACTGGTACAAAAACGGATACATAAACCAATAGAACAGTATAGAGAACTCAGAAATAAGACCGCACACCAGAAATAAGACCACAAATCTACAACTATCTGATCTTTGACAAACCTGACAAAAACAAGCAATGGAGAAAGGACTCCCTATTCAATAAATTGTGCTTGAATAACTGGCTAGCCATATGCAGAAGACTAAAACTGTACCCCTTCCTTGAACCATACACAAAAATTAACTCGAGATGGATTAAAGACTTAAATGCAATGCCCAAAACTATAAAAATCCTAGAAGACAACCTAGGTAATACCATTCAGGACATAGGGATGGAGAAGGATTTCATGATAAAGATGCCAAAAGCAACTGCAACAAAAGCAAAAATTGACAAATGAGATCTAATTAAACCAAAGAGTTTCTGCACAGCGAAAGAAACTATCAACAGAGTAAAGAGACAACCTACAAAATGGGAGAAAATTTTTGGAAACTATGCATCCAACAAATGTCTAATAGTCAGCATCTAAAAGGAACTTAAACAAATTTACAAGAAAAAAAACTACATTAAAAAAAGGGCAAAGAACATGTACAGACACTTTTCAAAAGAAGATATACATGCAGCCAATAAGCATATGAAAAAAAAAGTGCAGCATCACTGATAATTAGACAAATGCAAACCAAAACCATAATGAGATGCCATCTCACAACAGTTCAGAATGGCTATTAAAAAATAAAAAAAATAACAGATTCTGGGAAGGTTGTGGAGAAAAAGCAATACTTACACACTGTTGGTGGGAGTGTAAATTAGTTCAACCATTATAGAAGACAGAATGGCAATTCTTCAAAGATCTAAAGACAGAAATACCATTCAACCCAGCAATCTCATTACTGGGTATATACCCAACAGAATATAAATCATTCTATTATAAAGACACATGCACAATGCACACATGTATTCATTACAGCACTACTCACAATAGCAAAGACATGTCCATAAGTGATAGACTGGATAAAGAATATCTGGTACATACACACAATGGAATACCATGCCACCATAAAAAAGAATGAGATCATTCCCTTTCCAGGGACATGGATGAAGCTGGAGGCCATTTTCTTGAGCAAGCTAATGCAGGAACAGAAAACCAACCATATATTTTCACTTATAAGTGGGAGCTAAGTGATGAGAACACGCAAACGAACAGA
This sequence comes from Cacajao melanocephalus, assembly GCA_963573385.1. Lineage (NCBI taxonomy): Eukaryota > Metazoa > Chordata > Mammalia > Primates > Pitheciidae > Cacajao > Cacajao melanocephalus. The sequence continues at coordinate 19,279 of CAUYLG010063501.1, forward strand.
GGAGAACAACACACACTGGGGTCTACTGAAGGGTTGAGGGTGGGAAGAGGGAGAGTATTGGGAAAAACGACTAAAGTTGTACTAGGGTACTAGGCTTAATAGCTGAGTTATGGAATAATCTATACAACAAACCCCCATAGCACAATTTTACCTATGTAACAAACCTGCACATGTAACCCTGAACTTAAAATAGAAGTAAAATAATAATAATAATAAGGCTCTCATTGATTTTTGACTGTGAAGTCATGAAATATAAACTCCATTTCAGAAAGTCTCATCTGGCAGTAAAATATAGATGTGAGTCAGAATTAAGAGAAACTGATTGCAAAGAAAGGAACAAAAGCATTGGTTTGATGCCTTCTGTGTGTTCAACACACTGCTAAACACTTTTTATACAAAGTATACTTCAATAGGAAACAGTGAGAGACTAAGACAAAATGGGAAGGTTAGCTACAATTATGGGGTAACCTTTCAGTGATACAGAGAAAAATACATATAAATAACTCAATCAAGTAATATAAAAATGACAGACTACCATTTGTTTAGTGTGTAATCTGTGGTGGGCACTGTGTTAGGTACTCCATATATATCATCTCTATCCCCACAACAACCCTGTAAGGTACTATTATTATTGTTGTTGTTACCATTTTTCATATAAAAAATCCAAACATCAGGGAAATATTTACCACAGAAATAACACCTGCAAGGTATTATTATCACTATTGTTACCATTTTTCAGATAAGAAATCTAAAGATCAGGGAAATATTTACCTATGAAGTAGAATTGGAATTCAAACACAAGTCTGTTTGAATTCAAATTCCTGTTGTCTACCCTATAATGTCACACACAATATAAAATTATGTTATTGAAGAAATTAGTGTAATTCTTTAAGGCAAGGACTCAGTAAGTTAGTGAGGGTGATAATTATTATGACAGTAAAGAGACTTTAATGTTTTGGAAAGTGGCACCAGGCTAGGTAAAAGTAGGATTAGAGATTCAAGGGCAAAAGGAAATCTTTCAAGGCTGGAATGGATTTATTTCAGCAACAAAGAATGGATTATAAGAAAAGATATAACATGTCAATGTTTGTCTCATTTATTCTGAGGGCAGGCTATTTTCACTTTAATGATCCCACTTCTCACTACTTCATTTTCTTTGTTCATTTTAAAGTCTTTCATTTCCTGTCAGATTTATTCCCTTGACTATGTATTCTTTCTCCAAATTAAGACTCTTCTTGTCATTATTAATGATTTGATAGCATACACTGACAGCTATCAAGTAAATGGAACTATTAGGAAACTGAAAGCAAACAAAACTTTTCGGCTTTAAAAAGCATAGATGGCAGACACAAGAATTCTGGCAAAGTGACATGAAAATAACATCAGTTTTTAAAATCTAAGCATGAGATTGAAGTAGGCCACATAGCATCTTTTACCTACTGTTATTGATTTTGATTCTATCTTAGAGAATCTCAATTCTTCAGCTGTTAGAGGCTGAATGAATTCCAATATTCTTTAGTCATGGCCCAAATAGTCTCATGATAAAATATGTTGAAGCATGGGCAATTTCAGCAATTTTTTCTGGGTCACTAGTCTACTATTCCATTAGAATTAATTTGCTCTACAAGGTGAAAAACATTTCCTTGGACACAGAGATAAGTGATTATTGCTATTGACATGTCTCTTTAAGCTCAGGCTCTTGTCTGATTTCCTCTGACATTAGGCAGCAAAATGGGATTTTTTTAGTTTTGGCAAGCTGTTCAAGGCCTTCACTCTAAAAGAGAGCCAAGAATTCCCAAATCTACACCTTGAAATAGAATTACAAATTAGGTATACTATGACAAATGAACAAGGTAAATGTGAAAAGTGACTAAAAGTTAACTTCATTATCCAGAATGTGAGGTTAAAAGAAAGGTGAATTATTACTTCATTTTCAGGAAAACATTACAATTAGTTCATAAGTGTAAGGTACAGATTCTCAGGAAAATTATAACAGCTGAGTTCTTCTATTAGAAAGCTTAATTCAAGTTAGAGATGATAAAGAGATTAGAAAGAACAAAAGTATCAAAACAAAAACTGGCCACGAATATATCTAAAGAGTATATAAAATGATAACTTCGCAAACTTCATAAAGTTCAAAACATAAAAATTTTAAATATTTTAGAAAGGGAGTTTACTGCCCTTCATAGAATGCTCATAATATAGACACATATTTTAACATCAAACTCTTTAAGAACATGCACACTGAAATACTATGCATCAGTGGAGTCCATCAAAATGTGCAAGAATCATTAACAATTAGAAAAAAACAGGGTGTCATCAACCACCAAAGATACATTCTTCTCACCTGCACAGAAAACATACTCAAAGACTGATGACATCCTCAGCAAAAAAGTGAGTTTCAATAAATTCAAGAAAACCAAAATCATACCAACCATACTTTTAGACATGGTAGAATAAAACTAGAAATCAATGCCCTGAACATCTCTCAAAATCATCCAAGTCTTTTCAATTTCATGAAAATTAAACAACTTGCTCCTGAATGACTTTTGGGTACACAATGAAATTAAGGCAGACATCAAAAAATTATTTGAAATAAACTAAAACAGACATAACATACCAAAATATCTGAAATGCAGCAAAAACAATGTTAAAAGTCTATAATGTTATATGCCTGCCTCAAAAAGTTTTAAAAGACCTCAAATTAATAATCTAACATCATACCAGAGGAAGCAGAAAAACAAGAACAAAGTTAGCAGAAGAAATAAAATTAGTGCAGAACTGAACGAAATTGAGACCCAAAAATTCATACAAAAAAAATCAACAAAAACAAAAGTTGGCATGAAGGGATAAACAAAATCAATAGACTGGTAGCTAGATTAACAAAGAAAGAGACAAGATCCAAATAAGCACAATCAGAAACGGCAAAGGTGAAATTGAAACCAAACCCACAGAAATACAAAAAAGCCTTCAGAGACTATGATGAACACCATATGCATACAAATTAGAAAATCTAGAGGAAGTAGATAAATTCCTAGAAATATACAATCTCCCAAAGTTAAATCAGGAAGAAATTGAAATCTAGAACAGAACAAGAATGAGTTCCAAAATGGAATCAATAATAAAAAGCCTACCAACCAAAAAACAAACAAAAAAAAACCAGACCAGAAGGATTCACAGCTGAATACTAAGAAAAGCTGGTAACAATTCTACTGAAACTATTCCAAAAAATCAAGGAAAATGGACTCCTCCCTAACTCATATTATGAAGCCGCCCCTTCATCCTAGTATTAAAACCTGGCAAAGACACACACAAAAGAAAACTACAGGCCAATACCCCTGATGAACTGCAAAGCAAATATCCTCAACAAACTGAAAGCAGTAATGCATCAAAAACTTACCATCAGGAAGGAGGCTTTCTTCCTGGGATACAGGGTTGATTTAACATACACAAACCAATAAATGGGATTTACCATATAAGCAGATTTAAAAACAAAATCAATATGATCATCTCAATAGATGAAAAAAGAAATCTTCAGTAAAATTCAACATCCCTTCATAAAAATAAAAAAAAAAACCTTTAACAAATTAGGCATCAAAGGAACATAACTCAAAATAATAATAGCCATCTAGGACAAACTCACAGTCAACATTATAATAAATGGGCAAAACTAGAAGCATTTTCCTTAAGGACTAGAATAAGACAAGTATGGCTACTCTCACCACTCACATATAAGATAGTACTGAAAGTCCTAGCCAAAGCAATCATGCAAGAGAAATAAATAAAGGGCACTCAAATGGAAAAGAAAAACTCAAACTATCTGTCTTCACTAATGATATGATTCTATACCAAGAAAACCACAAACTCCAACAAAAAGCTCTTGAAACTGATAAATGACTTCACCAAAGTTTTAGAATATAAAATCTATGTATAAAGATCAGTAGAATCTCTATACACCAATAATATTCCATCTGAGAACCACATTAAGAATGCAATCCCATTTACAATAAACACACACAAAAAATGAAATACCAAGGAATACAGCTGACCAGGGAGATGAAAGATCTCTACCATGAGAACTACAAAACATACTGTTCAAAGAAATCAGAGACAATACAAAGAAATGGAAAAACATTCCATGTTCTTGGGTTGGAAGAATCAATATCAATAAAAGTTCCATACTACCCAAAGCAATCTACTGATTCAATGCTATTCTTATTAAACTATCAATATCATTCTTCACACAATTAGGAAAAAACTATCCTAAAATTCACATAGAATCAAGAAACAAGCCAGAATATTCAATGCAATCCTAAAAAGAATGAAGCCAGAGGCATCACATTCCCCAATTTCAAACTATACTATACAGCTACAATAACAAATACAGCATGATACTGATACAAAAACAGATACATAAAGCAAAGGAACGGAATAGAGAACCCAGAAATAAAGCCACACACCTACAAGCATCTAATCTTCCACAAAAATAAACAATAGGGAAAGGACAAACCATTCAATTAATAGTGCTGGGATAGCTGGCTAGCCATATGCAAAAGAATGAAACGAGACTCTTATCTTTCACCATATACAACAACTAACACAAGATAGATTAAAGATTTGGATGTAAGACCTCAAACTCTAAGAATCTTGGAATGAAATCTAGGAAACACCATTCTGGACATAGGTCTGGACAAAAATTTCATGATAAAGACTTCAAGAGCTATTGCAACAAAAACAAAAATTGACAAGTGGGACCTAATTAAACTGAAAACCTGCACAGACAAAAGAAATAAACACAGTAAACAGACAACCTAGATAATAGGATAAAATACTCACAATCTATGCATGCATCTGACAAAGGTCTAATATCCAAAATCTATAAGGAACTTAAAGAAATCAACAAGCAAAAAACAAACAACCCCATTAAAAAATGGGTAAAGGACATGAAAAGAAGATTTACATGCAGCTAATAAATATATTTAAAAATCCTCAACATTACTTATCATTAGAGAAAGGCAAATCAAAACCGTTGAATGCAATCTCACACCTGGTACAGTGACTATTATTAAAAAGTTAAATAAAATAGATGTTGGTGAGGTTTTAGAGAAAAGGGATCGCTTATATACTATTGTTGGAAAGTAAGTTAAATCAGCTCTTATAGAAAGCAGTTTGGAGACTTCTCAAAGAACTTAAAACAGAACTACCATTTGACCCAGCAATCCTATTACTGGGAAAATCATTCTACCATTAAGACACATCCACGTGTATACTCATTGCAGTACCCTCACAATAGTAAAGACATGGAATCAACATAGATATCTATCAACAGTGGACTGGATAAAGAAAATGTGGTACATATATACCATGGAATACTATGCAGCCATAAAAAAGAATAAAATTGTGTCCTTTGCAGCAACATGGAGGCAGGTGGAAGCCATTATCCTAAGCAAATTAACACAGGAACAGAAAATCAAATACCACATGTTCTCACTCATAAGTGGGAGTTAAACACTAAATACACATGGAAATACTCATGGACACAAAGAGGGGAACAACAGACCCTTGAGCTTACTTGAAGGTGTAGTATAAAGATCAAAAAGCTACATATTGGGTACTATACTCATTACCTGGATGAAGAAATCATTTGTACACCAAATCCCAGTGACACACAATTTACCCATGTAACAAACCTGTATATGTACCTCACTGAACCTAAAATAAAAGAAGAAAAAAAGGAAACGAAATAGTCCCATCTCAATAATACAGAAAGAGATAACAAGGATTAATTCAAAAATGTTTATCATATAAATATTTAGGAATTCAAAAATTAATAATGTAATCAGAAATTTGATATTCACATACTATATACTTCCTTTGTATATGTTATCAGGAACTAAACATGGTATTTGTAATACAGGATATCCTTGCCATCAGTGAGAGAGATGTACTATTACTTACGAAAAATATAATCTGACTTAAGATGCTAGCGATATATTGTGAAGTCAATAATATAGTTTATCTGCGTATTTTATTTCATCTTCAAAGAAAGTGGCAAGGTACTCATTATTTGAAAAATCAACCAACAGGGGAAGTTCTTCTCAGATCATAAATATTCCATGCTAGAACTTTTCTCATATGTCTATACCAAAATACAGGTATCAAACAGATATTTTTATGCCCATGACCTGTTCTATAAATTCAATAAATGTTTACTAAGTATGTGAGCAAGGAACTATGCTAAGGACAAATACACACACACACACACACATAGATTAATATTTTCTCTGTCTTCAAGGAGTTTATAGGCAAAGCCAAAAAAGATGATTCATATATAATTAATAGAAAGCAGCATAATGATGCAAATAGTTGGATCTAAATAGAAGGATCAAAAAAGGTTTTGTGAAGGATAGTTTTCAATAAGTAGAGATGGTAGGGGAAAGAATTAATCATATCTACATAAACATGAACATGGACAGAAATAAGGAAAGACAGACATGTTTGAGAGTGATTCATTTTATTTTATTTTGTTTTTGAGACAGAATCTCAAGCTTGTCCAGGTTGGAGTGTAGTGGCGCAATCTCAGCTTACTGCAACCTCTACCTCCTGGCTTCAAGCAATTCTCCTGCCTCAGCCTCCCGAGTAGCTGGAATGACAGGTGCGCGCCACCAGGCCTGGCTAGTTTTTGTATTTTTAGTAGAGACCAGGTTTCACCATGTTGGCCAGGCTGATCTCTAACTCCCGACCTCAGGTAATCCTCCAGCCTCAGCCTCCCAAAGTGCTGGGATTACAAGCATGAGCCACCAGGCCTGGCTGATAGTAATCCATTTTACTAAATATATTTATCTAAAACATTACTAGGAAATAAAGCTGGAAATATATGATGAAGCTAGAAATGAAGAGTCTTTAATACCTGAGTTAAAAGTTTCTATTTAACCTTGCAGTGAGGACCAGTGCTCGTTTCGAGTAGGGAAATGACATGACCAGAATGGCACTTAAGGCATATTGACTTGGCAGCATTGCTCCGAATAAATACGAACAGATGAAGAGGAGAGACTAGAAGTGGGTAGACAGGGTAGGAGGCTCTTGCAGTAACTCTGGTGAGAGGAAAGGAGGGTCTGAACCCACAAACTGGCAGGAATGATGAAAAGGTGAGAGCAGGTCAATCTGGAAGATAGTAATAAAAGACAAAATGATCTAATTGTAAGACACTGGACCTACATTCACATCCCAGATTTACCTTTTTAGCAAGTTACTTTACTCCTGATTCCCATGTTGAAGATGATAAAAGCTACCTCATGGGATTGTTGTCAGGAATAAAGAAGATAATGATTTTTAACATGTTTACACTATCTATCATGATATCATAGTTTGGTCACTGTTAACTGATTTTTTTAGTAGCTACAGGTCACTGCTGGTTCATGTAGCAGTTGTAGTCATTTAAATACCCTAGAACTTTTTGTATGAACTACTCCCTAACATTAAATCTCCCCATCTTGTATTTATACCATCGATTTTTAAGGAATCTAAATATAGGATTTTATACTAACTTCCACTGAATTTTATGTTTTTACCTTGAGCCAAGATTTCAGCCTACTAAGATAATTTTTCATATAAGTTCAATTATTTGCTCTATTTACTATTCCTCTCTAACTTCTGCAAAGCTATTTAGAATAGATATGCTTTTTCCTAAGTAAAATTTTGACTCAGACCAATCCAAGAACAAAATATCTCACTTTTCATTAGAAAAATCCCCTCTACATTGACATTTTGTGGCTATTTAGAAAGTCTGGACAAAACTGGACAAAGTCTGTAAAACATAAAAATCAAGATGTCTTCAGCAACACAAAAGAGAACAAAATAGCTCTTTTCTATGGCTGACAGAAAGCTATAGTAAAATTTTTCTAACCAATGAAGAAAGTAAGGCTTGGAAATATCAAGTAACTTCCAAAGGTCACCTTGCTACTAAGTCGCAGAACAGAGTTGCAAACCCAAATCTGTAGGACTCACAATCTCATGCTCTTAACTGCTAGACTAAGTTATCTTCTAAGAAAGATGGTTGAGATTCCCACGATGATTGCTGGGAAAAATCTCTACCTTGGTCTCTGTAATTCATCTCCAAATAATTAAATGCATTTTGCAATGATAATGATTCATTTTGCAAGAACATCTGCACTTTTATATGCAGTCTTTGCCTTTTTATACATTTATTCAGTCAATGAACTTTTATTGAGAGACCACTACATACAAGGCACTGTGTTAGGCAGGATGTGATTATAGAGATCAATCTAATAATGAACCTACCATGAAGGAGCATATAATAAGTAATGTAAAACATATACACCTACAAGGCAAGGCAGAAAGACATGTATCATGAATGGGAAAAACAAGTGTGTTAGAGTTCAGAAAAACGACTCTTTTATTCTACTAGCCATTTATCTCAAGGATTTCCTAGATTCCCAAAGGATACAAAAAGTTCTTCCTGAGGTGAGAGTAGGGACAAAAATCTTACCCTTCTGATTCAGGATTTTTCCATTAATGTACATACAGTACATTATGTGTGGTTAACAGTATTGTTTTCAAAGTATGAATGCAGGTCAACAGGATCCTAGTTCTAAATTCTCTAATTCTTGCAAAATCTGTTAGGAGAATTCAAACCGTGATTGAATCACCTTGAGTCACCACTTCCAAAAGAACTGTTCAACTACATAAGGCATGAATTGTTCAAGTTTGAATATTCTTCTGAACATTATATACCACTTCTTAAGATTTAGCACCACTATTAAAAAATTATATATGCTAAAGAATCAGTTATGTTCCTATAATAAGAAGCCTCTATTTACATTTCAAAAAATTAACTTTCCAAGGGTTCTCTAAATATGATGGAAATTGGATAAGATAGCTGCTAAGGTCTCTCCAAATTCTGAAATTGATGCATTCCTGATAATAAGCTCTAGAAGATGGGTTAGAAGGTGTTTGAAGGTAAACTTTGCTTCAGAAACACAATTTTGTTTTTAAGCAATCTAGTCTGACTCTACTGAACCTTAAAACTTGATGACTTTTAGAACTAAATTAAGTATGTCTTCCAAAAGTAGTGACCTCACTCCCAAAGAGTATTCTCAAGGCTAACTCAGCATAAAAAAAAAAATGAAAATTCTTCAAGGTAAATCTTAAAATACTAAATAAAATATCTCACACTTCAGAAGGCTGACATGTAATTAAAGATTTTGCATTGGAAAAGAAAGTAAAAAACAGAAAAGAGGTATAGTGGCTATATGAAAATGCACAAAACCTGCCAATGCAATACCTTTCAAACCAAAAGCTTTAGATGCTGCTTGTGTCTGTGTTCTCCCTCAGGAGGAAAAAAAAATAACACATTTCATCCCTTAAGCTTCTTATTTACTTCTTAAAGACATAGGCTGATGAGGTAATGCTCTATTACAAATGTTTTTTCAAAAAAAAGTTTTCCTGATATCTGGATTCTGAAATGTGCTCTAATGATATTTATCATCAAATTTCTCTATGGCATGCTGTGTTTACATTTAAGAATTGTATAGACTGTTTATACACATGGAGGAAAAAACATGAATATAAGGCTTGGGAAAACAAAGAGAAGAGAAATTTTTTTCAGATTATTTTACATTCTTTCAAAAACCTAAATTTTATGGGTTGTTAAAGAATGTTAGGATATTTATATTTCTTCAAAATTTACATTCTAGATTATATAATGTCCTAATTCAACTTAGAAAATGGTTTCATATGCACATTATAAGAATATATAAAACAGACTGACTTTTGAATTAAAATGTATGCAAGACAAAATGTAATTTTAACTTGAGCTAGCCTTTATATTACATGTAAAACCTCCAATTGAATACATTCAATCATGAGAATTTAATTTTTAACTTATGTTAGTAAAAGTGTTCAAACTACTACATTACAGCTAATATTTTAATAAAAACAAGAATCTCCGATTCAAAAATAAAAGTTCTTACATAAGATGGTTGGTTTTGTATTTGAAATTACTGAATCAGAGTGCCCTCTATTGGAAGAAACGAGGCAATAAAAGCTACACTGAACTAAGAATAGGCAAAATACTTCCAAAACTCAAGCCACATAATATGGTAAAATACATTAATTAATAATATGGATGCTACAAAACATATTTCCTTACATTTCTGTTTCTCCTAAATTACTTTTGGAATTACCTGTCATATTACAATTAGCAAGGTGGATGTTTCGTATCTGATGAAATTAAATTTTAACGGAACACAAATGCTCATCATTTAGCCAGTAATATAAAATAACAGACATACAAATATGTTTTCCACATTTATCATTTCAATATAACATAGAAATGTTATAATTGAGGACTGTGGTTTGACTGCGGTTTGGATTTTTCTTGATGATAAACTGAAAGCCTCCCTGCTATGGACCTGACATCGGTGTCTCCCACCCTAAGCTCGTATGTTGAAATCCTAACCCCTAATGTGATGGTATTAGGAAGGGGGTGTTCGGAGGTCATCAGATGATAATCCCTTATGATGTGCTAGTGTTCATATTTTTAAAAATACATCAAGAGAGCCTGCTTTTCCCCTCTCTGTTCTTTGCCACATGAAGATACAACCAGAAGACAGCCCTCAGCAAACCAGGAGGCAGGCTCTCACCAGATACCAGCTCTGCTAGGCACCTTGATCTCGGGCTTCTAAGACTCCAGAACTATGAGAAATCAATGCTGTTTTTTTCTCAAGCCACCCAATCGATGCTAATTTGTTACAGCATAGATAATTCCTAATTCAAGACACTTTTAGAAGCTCTTATATTGGGCTGGGGAATTGGAGCAGTAGGCTGGACATTAAGATCTACGGGATTTGTTCTATCTCAAAAAATTCTAGTTTCGTGGTGTTATCAAGACCTCAGTTCTGACTCATCATCTCAGACCTCAATTACCTCAGTAAGATCTTGGCCAATTTTTGGTTCCCAAGACAAACAGTATGCATGTTAGAATAACCTAAGAAGCTTTTCCAAGAGCAATGCTACCCAAAATGATTTTGATTTAGTTGGTCTGAACTGGTATCTGAGGGCAACAGTATTTATTTTTAGAACCTCTCTGGGTAAATCTAATGTGCAACTATAGCTCAGAACCATTTTTTGAGCCTCTCCCCAGATTAACCAATATACAACTACCACTTCTATTTTCCAAAAATGTCACCCTCATGAGAACTCCCCTAATCAAGAGTTTATTCTCAGCATCAATTTTAAACTTCTGACTAGCTTCCCAATCTACTTTGCTGCCTTTGTTCTCTGACGGTATAGTTGAGTGGCAAGGGGTTATGGCTCCAGCTCCAGCATGCCTGTGTTTTTAGCTCTGTAAATACTGTGTGAACCTAGGAAAGTCATAAAAGCTCTCTGTGTGGATAAATAATACTATCCTTTTCATAGGGTTATTGTGAGGATTAAATCAATTAATACAAGTAAAGTGTTCCACAAATTTAGGTATTATCATTACTTATTCAACTTTATTTCCTACTACTTTCCAAAACAAACTCTCATCATAAATCATTCTCAAATTATGCACTAATTCTCACCTCTGTGCTTTAGCACATACTGTTTCTTCAGGCTAGAATCCTTCCTCAATCATTTATTGCAACAAAAGTAAAAAGCACAGCTCCCTTTTGCCAGGACACAGCTTAGTCTCTCCCTACCTCCACAAAGCCTTCAATTAATATCTATGAATATTAACTGCTCTCCAGCACAGTGGCTCAAGCCTGTATTCCTAGCACTTTGGGAGGCTGAAGTAGACAGATCATGAGGTCAGGAGTTCAAGACCAGCCTGGCCAACATAGTGAAACCCCATCTCTGCTATTAAAAAAAAAAATGCAAAAATACAAAAATTAGCCCGCCATGGTGGCAGGTGCCTGTAGTCCCAGCTACTTGGGAGGCTGAGGCAGGAGAATTGCTTGAACCCGGGAGTCAGAGGTTACAGTGAGCCAAGATCACACCACTGCACTCCAGCCTGCGCAACACAGCGAGACTTTGTCTCAAAAAAAAAAATATTCACTGATCTCTTCCTTTAAAAAAATTCCTTTGGCCACAAGGTAGCATACTATGAGAAATATGGCTGAGAATTAAAAACGTTGGCTCAGAGTTTGAATCATCACTCTGCCATTTGGCAACTAAGTCATTTTCTAAATCCATATTGTTAGGATTACTTAATAAGTGACTTAAATCATGTAAAGCATTAGAGTAGCAAACAGCAAAAACCTAGTAAGTGTCAGTTTTTATTCACTGTTTTATATGTTAGTCTTCAATTATAGTCTGCACACTATGACTGGGTCTCCTTAAGATCGGTGTTTTGAATCACTTGAAGTAAAGAACCATGTCTATTATAAATTTCACAACTCAAAACATGAAAACAATCATCTATATTAGGTGACCTATATTTGACTAAACTTTTTGCATCATGTGGAAAGTATAATTGAAGCAATATTCTGGAAAAAAAAACATTTTTGATGAATAGAAACAAATATTCAACAAAACAGGGAAGGAACTCAAATAAAACACAGGCTACAGAGAAGGGTCAAAGTAATCTGATTACTTTTTAAACATTGGATAACAGGTTTCTATCAGATTCATCTTCTGAAAGGTCAGTTCCAATGATGTCTTTTATCTACCCCAAATCCTTTAGATTTTTATCATTTCCCAAAAAATAAACACCAAAATTCTTAGTCTGACATTCAAAATCATCCATGGCCTGACCTCAAACTAGACTTCTAATCTTTCTCATCTTTCCCTTTTGTAAACTGTATTCTTCTAAATAAACAGAATTACTTGCTCTTACTCACCTATACCATCTGCTTTTCTGCTTCCACGTAATCTTTAATATTTTAAAGGGAAATATTTTCAAAGAACACTATTGTAAAGGTTTGTAACAGGAACAGAGTGGTATTAGAAAAGCATGAGCTCATATTTCAAAAACTTAACACTCAATTTATGAGCATTAATCTCTTTCTTGCCACTCTCACAATATAGTCTTTGGTTTACAAAAAAAAAAAAAAATTGAACATCTTTTCCCCAAACTATTGTCACTCTCCTAACGTCAAAAGCCTTTGCCATCATGTCCTAAAAGATAGAAGTTTGAATCATGGTCTCCAAGCAGCACTTACAGACCCCAGGGAATATAAGATATTCATTGAGTAAACAAAAAATAATTAGAGCTTCTGTTTTATACTTACTCTCTACTTTACTCAATTTGAATTTCTTTCGTTGTGTATGTCTCATAATTTATATCAAATATTACTAGAAATGTAGTCTATACATATAATTTACAAATAATCAAGAATTAAGGATACCAGAATATCTGTGGTTTTAGAAGTAGGCCAGAAGCTGCCAGTTTAGATAAATCTAAGGATGGATCTAAAAATGTAAACACTATGTATTGTTTACATAGAACAAATATGTTTTAAGTTCTAACTAACTTTCAAGGAAATATTAAAATGTAACTGACTGGTAATCTGGAGATAGCATATATCTGTTTCAGGTTTTTTAACAAAGGATTTTGTCCCAACATTAAAGTTACTATTATAAATATTTCATTAATATAAAAATTTCCTTTGGTAAAACCTACAGGTATTTACCACAGTACATATGCAACTGTTCATAATTATTCATAAAGAATTTTTATTGAGGCTAATAATAGGATGTTTTTACAAAAAAGAGTGAAGCCAGAAAACAAAATGAAACCAAAAAAAGCAGGCCTAGGAGGTAGGACTAGCTATGGAATTAGCTTAGCAAGTGCTATCCCAGGAAACAGTGTCACAGCTCACTCTAAGTAACTAAATTAAGTAAATGTCCTCGTAATGGACAGCCACTATACTTACCAATTTTCTTTTTAGTTTTCACAAATAATATGACATACTTAACACAGTTTAGTCTATTACTTTTGAATAAAGTATGATATATCTGTAACAAATTAATTCTAAAAGTGAGTAAAGATTCCTTATCAGAATAATATATTTCCTTTAATACCAGTACATACTATAAATCCTTCCTCTATAGGACAAAAAGTAGGTTTACAAATCTTAATATTAAACTGATTTACTTGCTATAGTTTTTCTTGTTATTGTGTTAATATAAAAATCCAAATGAGAGAGAATAACCCATGGCCTGACCTCAATCTATCCTTCTAATGTTATCTCCCCTCTTTCCTCTTTGTAAACTCTGTTATTCCTAACAAATAGAACTACTTGCTCTTACTCAACTATATCATCTGCTTTTCTGCCTCATATAATCTTTAATATTTTATATGACAATATTTTCAAAGAACACTATCGTAAGGGATTGTCACAGGAAGTAACTCATGCTTTAGATTCTGAGCTTATCAAAGAGAACCCTCCTGGGATTTGCATAATATTATAAAAATATGCAGACTGAACTTCCCACATTCTCTCCTACTATGACTTAAGGAGTAGGTGAGGCAACTATACATGTGGCTGAGCTCTGTTTTTCTTCTTAAAGATGGTGTTAGACTGAGTTCATAGAGAAAATGGGGAGACAGTCAAAATGAAGATTTTTGTCTTTCTTTCGGAACCAACATCATTATGCCCAGTACAACTAAAGGAATATAACAACAACAACAACAAAACTAAAAATCCATGTGTTTTAAGAAAGAGTCTAACTGTAGAGAGATCGTCAAGTGATGTCTCAAAGCCCTCCTTCCCCTACAGATGCACTGAGAGGAAAACCCCAAAGAACATCAGGAAAAGAGCAATAAAAAAAACCCGACATCTTATACTGGCAGAATCTGATAATGCACCACATCTGATGCCTCTTAGGTGTACATACTGAACTGGCAAAGACAGACACATTGTCTTCATTTCCCCCACCTTACTTACTACACTCTGGCTTCCATTTTTCCCAAGTTCTTCCTCTGAAATCTTGCTCAAATTATCTAAGTAGTGGTCTGATATTGTGTGGCACAGGTCTTCAAATGAATAATCCTTTTCTTGACAGAGTTTTATTTCATCCAAGAGTTTTGATAATTCTCCAGTGACGGTTTCACCTATGAGAATAATTTTTTCAGAAGTTTCAAGAAAGGCTATTGTTAAAATTTAATGTTAAGCAATAAAAATATGACTGCTATAGTGATAGAACTCAAAATATAACAAGATTAAGCAGTCAGACAGACACTATTCTGCTAAAAACAAGGTACACAACTATAATTAGAACAACAGTATTAATAGACAAAAGAGATTATAATTCTGCCTATTTTGCTTCTTTTTCAAAATATAAATAATTATTGTAAGATTATATATACATAGTACGTAAAAGCATCTGGAATTCCAATTCACAAAGTTTCATTTATTATAGGATTTCATTTCTATGATCTTTTATTGGTATTTTACTTCACTGACAGAATTCATCAGCAAATTTGAAATGGTGCTGAGAACCTTCTTTCTAGGTTCAATAAACAGAAATAGAAATAGTACAAGTTATTTAAACAAATAATGATATAGGTAATCAGTACATTAAGAATTATGGTATATGATATAAAACAAAAATACAGAAGAAACAAATAATATACATCATCTGTCAAACATGAAGATTTTGTAAATTATATGCAAATATGCACATTTCTAAACAGTCTCAGAAAGGTTCCTTATACCTATAATTTATTCTGAAAAAAAAATCTCTAGCAGTTACAATCCAGATTTTAATATTTTTATTCTGACTTAAAAACACATTTCAGATCAGCTGATTATAAATACGTGAATTTATTTCTAGAGTCGATTCTGTTTTATTGGTATATATGTCTGTTTTCATGCCTGTACCATACTGTTTTGATTACTTTAGCTCTTCACAAGGGTTCCAAGAACACAAATGTGGAAAAGATAGTCTGTTCAATAAATAGTGTTGAGAAAGTGAATGTCCACATGCAAGAATGAAATATGACCCTTATCTCATAACCTATGTAAAAAAATGAGATAAAGACTAGAAAATTAACACCTAAAAATATAAAACTCCTAAAAGAAAGCATAGGAAAAAAACTTGATGTTGGTTTGGACAATGATTTTTTTTGTATATGAACAAAAGCAAAAATGAACTCATGGGATTCCATCAAACTAAAAAGCTTCTCCACTGTAAATGAAACAACAGACTAAAAAGGTAACTTAAGGAATGGGAGAAAATATTTGCAAACCATAGATCTTGTAACGGGTTAATACCCAAAATACATAAGGAATTCACATAACACAATAGCAAAAACACAAATAACCTAATTTTAAAATGGGCTAAGGACCCCAATAGACACTTCTTCAAAAAAGGCACATAAATGGCCCAAATTATATGAAAAAGTGCTCAGCATCACTAATCATCAAGGAAATGTAAATCAAAACCACAATGGGTTATCACCTCACACCTATTAAAATGGCTATTCTCAAAAAGACAAAAGATAGGAGGTGTTGCTGAGGATGTGGAGAAAGGGAACCCTGTATGCTGTCAGTGGGAACGTAAAATGGTATAGCCACTATGGAAAACAGTATGAAGATTCCTCAAAAAATTAAAAATAGAATTACCATATGATTCGGGGTTTGCACTTTAGGGTGCTTATTTAAAGGAAATGAAACCAGTATCTTGAAGAGACATTTGCACCCTTCTGTTCATTGCAGGATTATTAGAACAGTCAAGACATGAAAATAACTTAAGTATCCACTGTTAGATGAATGGATAAAGAAAATGCAATCTGTGGATACATTTATATACACACTACACAAATAATGGACTATTATTCAGCCTTAAGAAAAAAGATCCTGCCATTTGTAACAACATGGATGAACCTATAGGACATAATGCTAAGTGAAATAAACCAGGCACATAAAGACAAATACTGCATGATCTCACTTACATGTGGAATCTAAAAAAGTCAAAGTCATAAAACAGAGAGTAGAGTAGTGATTGCCAGGGGCTGAGGAGTAAAGGAGATGAGAAAGTGTTGATCAAAGGGTACAAAGGTTCAGTCATGGGGGATTAATACATTCTAGAGATTTAAAGTATAGCATGGTGATTTTAGTTAATATTTTATTGTATACCTGAAACTTGCTAAGAGAGTTGATCTTAAGTGTTCTCTCCACCAAAAAAAAAAAACAAAAAACAAACAAACAAAAAAAACAACCACCATACTATGTGAGATGATGGGTAAGTAAATTAGCTTGATTTTGGAAATTATTATAAATGTATATATCAAGTTCTACACTGTAAATATATACAATTTTTATTTGCCAAGTATACCTCAATAAAGCTGGGGAAAAACACATTTAAGAAAAAACATATTTATATAAACTTCACTATAGCAGGGATAATTTTCTGCTTTGCTCACTACTGTATCTCAGGACTGAGAAGTCCTAACCAACAACAAGAGCTCTTATAAATGGATAAAATATAGAGTATAGGCTATAACCTATTAGACTTGAAATTTTCACAACTGTACATACGAGTCTAGTATAGTTTCCAGGGCTTTATAATTAGGCACTCACTTTTGGTCTTTTGGGAAGGAGACTCAATGGGAGATGAAATGTGTGTTTCCTGTGTTGCATCTTCCTGTACAGGCTCTTCGAGGACTGTAGATCTTCCCATGTCTTCTAAATACTCTGTATGTATACAATTTTGAGATTACATACTTGAATTCATTTATTTTAAAATCAATAAATTTTACGTTTTACTTCTGGTGATCAGTTTTTCATTTATTTTCTTGTATCCTAAATGCATCCTAAGTTTTCAAAAGAACTTCAAAACAACCAAACATGTCAAAAGAATGTCATGATGAGTTATTTACTTAAAGTTTTTAATTTAAAAAAAAAGACTCGATTCTTTGGGAGAATCTCTTGAACGCCTTTCTTCCAAAAATGAAATTTAACACATTCTTTCCTTAAAAATAAATTCACCTGTTGAAGATACAACAGACTCCTTGGTCTCCTTAAATATTTTCCATCTGAAGATTTTAAACTATCTGAAAGATGATTTAAACAGATTTAATATCTAAAATAGGAACGTTGAGTTCATATGGATACAACAACCAGTCAGGTAACATAAATGAATGAAATGGAATAAGTTCATTTTAAAATGGTGCTGTAATCTTGTAAGATAAGCATAATTTGCATATTAACTTTATTTCCACAAAGAAATAATGTTCATTGCCATTATTCTTGAAGTAATGTCCTATACTCAGCCTATCTTTCATTTTTCCATTGTTGATAAAGATATAATATTAGGAATAGCAGCTTAAACTTAAATATTGCTTACTATGGACCCAGCATTGTTCTAAATATTTTCTATAAATTGACTTATCTAATCCTTACAAAACTATGACACATGCGCTAAGTTTTAAAGATTACAAGTAAAGAAGGAGTATTATTAACTTGTCTGTGTTCATTCAGCTAATAAGTGGCAAAGCCAGATAAGTATAAGACAAGAAAACATCTCACTTTTCTTTTAATCATAAAGAAAACAGCATCTGACTGTAGAAATAAATGTTCACCAATATTCAGCCTCACAACCATGTTTAACCAGAGAACTGATGACCAATCTAAAGTTCATCCCTGAAATGAAACAAAACTTCTTTTTGAGAAACCAAAACTCCAGAGTTTGAGCTAAAATTCCAGATAATTTTTTTTTTTTTTTTTTTTGATATGGATTCAAACGGTCACCTAGGCTGGAGTGCGGTGGCGTGATCTTGGCTCACTGCAACCTCTGCCTCCCAGGTTCATGCAACTCTCCTGCCTCAGCCCCCCAAGTAGCTGGGACTACAGGCATGTGCCACCATGCCTGGCTAATTTTTTTTTTTTTTTTGTATTTTTAGTAGAGACAGGATTTTGCCATGTTGGCTAGGCTGGTCTTGAACTCCTGGCCTCATAATCACCCACCTCAGTCTCCCAATGCGCTGGGATTACAGGCGTAAGCCACCGCACCCAGCCAAATTCTAGATTTTCAAATATTAACAACTAATTCAAGTTTTATGGAAACACAATGTAGGCCCAAAATATGTGATATAAACGAAGCATGTTTGCTATCTACCAAAGTGTTCAGCCCACAAGTGGCTAGTTTATAGCCTCTGTATAAAGATTAAATTAATAGATCCCTTTTCATACCGATCATTTGCTTATACTTCTTTATTCAAGATGCACCTTTTTCTTAAAATATAATTAAGAAAATGTGTACTCTCATGCCAATCAAGTATGTCCTTATACCATTCAAATAGTTTCTACCAGGGAAATCCAGGATTGCAAAGAACAGAAATGATGTGTTCACATTTTGAAATTTGCCAGTAATTAGAAAATTTCAAAGATGTCCCGTATGCCCTATCACAAACTGATATACCTAATAAATCTTGATCATTTAGGAGAGTAAAGGTAGTTACTGCTATATAATATTTCATCTTAGATAAACCAATGCAGTAAATTTTTTAAAAGTCCATTATTTGTCACACCCTCTTTTCTAGTAGGTAACATTTATTTTGCTTTTCCCAAAAGACATATTACACACATGCTTCAGTTTTTAAAAGTTCAGTGAGAGGCTGGGTGCAGTGGCTCATGCCTGTAATCCCAGCACTTTGAGAGGCCGAGGCAGGCAGATCACCTGAGGTCAAGAGTTTGAGACCAGCCTGGCCAATATGGTGAAACCCCCTCTCTACTAAAAATACAAAAATTAGCTGGACATGGTGGCAAGCATCTATCATCCCAGCTACTTGTGAGGCTGAGGCAAAAGAATCACTTGAACCCGGGAGGTAGAGGTTCCAGTGAGCCAAGATTGCACTGCTGTACTCCAGCCCGGCCGACCACAGCAACATTCCATCTCAAAAAAAAAAAAAAAATTAAGTGACAGCCAAAAGTCCAATATGAAATATAAAGTGCCTAGAGGGAGAAGACTGATAAAAATAGTATATGCCACTCTTATTTTTTAGCTTTTATTCAATTTAATTTTAATTTATATAAAAGGCTGATTGGATCCTTCTCTGATTCAGCTCTGTATGGATTTATTTGACTTACAATTAACTTCTTTATTGATAAGAAAATTCTAGGGGCCCGAACTTCCCTGAAATGTTTTGATGTTTTGGAAATAGAGAAGAAAGCATAATGGCCGCATATAGTGCATCTATTCTTTTTACTCCTCCTTGACCTCTGTTGACTCCTGTATCTACATGTTCCCTGCCTGACTTGGTTTTAATTCATTTATCTCCCTGCAGAACAATGCTGTTCTTCAGCTTCCCAACTGACACCTAATAAAACCTATCCCAGCACCCTCCTCTGTCATACTTGCAGCCAGTCCATACCAAGTATAGGAGATAATCACTGCTGAACAGGGTAAGAGCTAACTAGAAAGGAGAGAAAAAAACATCTGGGTTTTTTAGGTAACATGCTGCATGTCATGCCTAATCGCCAAACAGGAAGGGAAAGCATTTAAATCTAAATTTTTTGTAAAAGTTTTAGTTCAAATGGAGAAGTATACAATGCTGCAAATAACAAAAGTTGTACCTAGACAGTTGTTAAACCTTCAATAGAGCTAACGACTGCCACTAACAACAAACGTACTTAAATGACCTTTACCAAAAACAAAGGCTGGTAAGACTGAGTTATTTTATAAATTGGATTAGGAAGGAAATAATCTGTATTCTTTTGGCTAAATACTATTTTTGTTATTATTGTTAATCCAACATTTACATACAAGCTCTGCCATTTAAGATACATGAGTTTGAGCAAATCAAATCTCTCAGAGCCTCAGTTTCCCTATGTGCAACAAGTAAAATAATATCTGACTTATCTTACTACATAGGGTCATAGAAACCAGACAAAGTAGTAGCAAATCCTGAAAACACTGAAAGTATTATTCAAACGTGAGCTAATACTTAATCATCACTACTTTGTAGTGTTATTAACCTCCAGCTCATAACTACGTATTTACTACATACATATGAATTTAAAAAATTTTTTAATATCAAATGAGTAAATACATTAACTTCTTTAAAATAACAAGTAGTTTAAAAAAAATTAAAAGGTATTATTATTTAGTTTAAAAGTCTACCAGAATAAAACAAAACTAGTTAAGTTTGTTCAAAAGTAAACACTAACTCAAAATCCAGAAGAAAACTACAACAGTTTCAATTTCATCTTGACTTTAAGGCAAACTCATCCATCATTCAATATATTTACCTTGTAAGAGTGTTGCAATCTGAAGAGATTTCTGAGATGGATGTTCTTTCAGAATGTCCAAGACAGTTCTACCTAAGCTATCCTTTATATTGGCATCAATTCCTGAAAGAAAAAGAAAAACCCACTAGATGTACACCACTAGAGTGTCCTCAGAAGATACTATCAGTATCTAACTGCTGTAATTTCAAACATACACACATCAAGCACTAAAATTGTTTTTAAAAAAATTAAGTTCTACATACACCACACACACACTCAAGATTTTACCAAGAAAGAAGGGGAGGCCTATTGCTACCAAAGATTAGGAACATTCTTGATCATAAATTAACTCTTAAAGGGCACTAACCCAATGCTTAAGATTGTTTTTCAGGACCCTATGGTATCTTTGGGTTATAAATACTTAACTAAACAGCACACTATTACACTAAAAAAAAATTATTGATTTAGAATGTGAATTCCTAAAGTATAATGGTCATGTGATTTATATACTCTGTATAATATGGTAAAAATATTTAGTAAATGATAATCATGTACCATGTAAGTAATATAAGAACAGTCTTAGAACACTTGAATATCCAAAAAGTTGAAAAAGCATGATTATTTTTAACTGTTGTCCACATAGAATTTATCCAAATACATGGTCAAATACTCCATGATATTTATTTATGCAAGACTATATTCATCAGCCACACTCATCATCCACCTGATGAGCAAACTTATTGAAGTGTGTAACTAAAACACCTGTTATTATTTTAGTTGTGAAAATATATAGTGTATGAGATAACTTATTTTAATGTAGCAAATAGCTTTCACTGCTCTAAAAAATGTATGAATTTTCCAAATACATAATTGCGCAAAAAAAAAAAAAAAAGCCAGTTTACAGGATCTGGTCCCAAATTTTAGTTCATTGTAAGATTATTTAATACATGTTTAAATTTGTATAGGAATGTGTGACCAGCACATATTAATATT
The DNA here is from genome assembly GCA_963573385.1 of Cacajao melanocephalus. NCBI lineage: Eukaryota > Metazoa > Chordata > Mammalia > Primates > Pitheciidae > Cacajao > Cacajao melanocephalus. The sequence continues at coordinate 41,448 of CAUYLG010063501.1, forward strand.
GAGGTGGCTTCCTCAAATCATTTGTTATATCACCGCACTGCATGTCAATGTTAAATATAAATAAAATTTTAATTTTGTTAAATTGTGTACAAATACAATCACAATACAATAGTCTGCCAATGTCTTTCATTTTATTTTTTTACAGAGGAAAATAAACTCACTATAGTCCATAACATGAAAAACTTCCATCAGTTGTTTATAAGCATGAATTTGTATCCATGCCTTATGATCTTTAAAAAAAAATCTGACCTCAGTTCACCTTTATTTCATTTCAATAAGAATGTACATATAAAAATAAACAAGCCAACTTTATTTTTCCTTCAAAGCATTCCCTTGAAAAGATTCCCTTTATAATAAGTCTCCGTCACCTAATAATAGGTACTCAGTTAATGAACTTACTAGAAGGACAATTTACCTTAGGAGAGGAAACTCAAATCTCTACCCTAGTTCACAATATAAAACCTAGGAAAACTATTATATTCTTCAATAAACCAAGCACTTGTGACAATTTCTCAAGGATCAATTCCTCTGTCTTACAGAAGGCAGAAATCTCCTTTTCTTTTCGTAGTTTATCTCTAAAGTATTTAAATGCATAAAATTGTAATAACTGAGAAGTTTGTACTTAAAACATCTATTGCATAAAGGAAGGTGCACATTGATACCAATGTTACCTAAATACTGAAGCTCAGTTCTATATAATATGAATACATATCTGCAATTTAGAGCAAAGGAAAGAGGGTGATCTGTGAAGAAAGCGGTGTCATTTTCCTTTGTCTATTCCCAAAATAGAAATGGTATATGGCAGGATAAGCTCCATGCAGAATCACAACAGTTACCTGTTTCTAACAGAACTCGTACAACATCCACCTTTCCAAACAAAGCTGCTTCATGAAGTGCACTCCCCTTTTCTGTCTGTAAAAAAAAAAAAAAGAAAAAGGAAAAAAGAAAGCATGATTGCATTTGGAATGCTTTCAGGTTAAAAAAAAAAATCTCACATTTTATATATTCATACTTATTTTCTGTAATCTCAGCCCTCCCTTACAGAAAGATAACGTGAAATAAAGAAGAGATTCTAAAAGCAAAATCCATCAGTTTGGGTTTGTAAAACATCTCTGCTTCTAAATGATAATTTGGGCAGGGCCCAGTGGCTCATGCCTGTAATCCCAACCTTTCCAGAGGCTGAGGTAGGTGGATCACCTGAAGTCAGGAGTTCAAGACCAGCCTGGCCAACATGGCAAAACCCCATCTCTACTAAAAATACAAAAATTAGCCACGCATGGTGGCACGTGTCTGTAATCCCAGCTACTCAGGAGGCTGAGGCAGGAGATCTCTTGAACCCAGGAGGCAGAGTTTGCAGTGAGCCAAGATCATGCCATTGTACTCCAGCTTGGGTGACAGAGTGAAACTTCATCTCAAAAATCAATAAATAAATAGCCATTTGACTTTTTATGTTAGTAAGCCACTCACCTTCTCTTAGCTTCAGCTGTCCTTAAGTATAAAATAAGAGTAGTAATGCCTACCTCACAAGGGTTTGTGACTATGCAAGAAGCTCTTGTAATCAGCTTGCATTTATTTAACATCAATTATAAGCCAAGAGTAGTTGAAGGATGTTCTGAGGTATGGAAATGTCATCCTGGCCCTCATATATTCACATTCTACTTGAAGAGACAGATGTATAAACACAGATGCTCCTTGACTTCCAATAGGGTTACCTCCTAATAAAGCCACCATAAATTGAGTATCCCACAAATTGAAAATGCATTTAGGCAAGGCACAGTGGCTCATGCCTGTAATCCCAGCACTTTGGGAGGCCGAGGCAGGTGGATTGCCTGAGGTTAAGAGTTCAAGACCAGTCTGGCCAACACGGTGAAAGCCCTTCTCTACTAAAAATACAAAAATATTAGCCAGGCATGGTGGTATGCACCTGTAATCCCAGCTACTCAGGAGGCTGAGGCAGAGGAATTGCTTGAACCAGGGAGATAGAGGATGCAGTGAGCTGCGATTGCACCACTGCACTCTAGCCTGGGCAACAGAGAGACTCCATCTCAACAATAAAAAGAAAAAGAAAAGAAAATGCATTTAAACACACTTAACCTACCAAACACTGTAGCCTAGACCAGTCTACTTTAAACATGCTTAGAATACTTACATTAACCTTGAGCTGGGCAAAATCATTTAACACAAAGCCTATTTTATGATAAAGCACTGAATATCTCATATACTGCATATCACTAGCCTGGGAAAAGATCAAGATTCAAAATTTGAAGTATATCAAAATTGCGACAGTTTCACACCATTTTAAGCTGAGAAATTGTTAAATCAAATCATTGTAAGTTGGGGGCTGTCTGTAAATATTTATGATAAATGAAATCTAAACAATTTAATGTAGCCATAAAAAAGAATCAAATCCTGTCATTCACAGCAACATGGATGAGCCTGGAGAGTATTATGTTAAGTGAAATAAGTCAGGCACAGAAAGATAAATACCACATGTTCTCACATATGTGTGAGCTAAAAAAGTTAAGCCCATAGAAATAGAGTAACATTATGGTTATGAGAGGCTGGGCAGGGGAGCAGGGAGAGAAGGCTAGGGAGAGGTTGGTGAATGGCTACCAAGTTACAGCTAGATAGGAGGAAGAAGTTCTAGTACTATATAGTAGGGTGATGATAGTTAATAATAATTTGATTATATATTTTCAAATACTGGAAGAGGAGTTTTGAATGTTCCCGACACAAAGAAATGGCAAATGTTTGAGGTAACAGATATGCTAATTACCCTATCTGTCATTACATACTGTATTTCATGTATCAAAATGTCACTCTGTACCCCTAAATATGTACAATTATTACATGTCAATTAAAAATAAAAATAAAAAGCAAAAAAATAATAATTGAATGTGGCTTACAAGACCCAGATGATCTTTTCTCCCTCCTTTCCTCTTTGTTCCATCTTTTGCCCATCATAACCCTCTTCCAGACCTCACACCCTACGCTCCAGGCATACTGAACTATTTCATAATCGTTTCACATTGCTTTCTTCCACAGGGGTCTCAAAAGCTGGTCTCTCTGCCTCACAGGATCTAACTCCTAGCCTTCTTAATCTAGTCAGCTAGATATACCACTAGTTGATTTTCAGCATGAATAAGAATCACCTGGAGAGATTGTTTAAAAAAAGAATTCTGGGCCCCTCCCCCGAGTTTCTCATTCAGTAGCCTGAGATTAGGCCCGAGAATTACCATTTCTAACAAATTCCCCTATGATTCTGAAAGTCTAAAGAATATGTTTTGAGAACCATGAACCTGTATTATATATTGAATTTTAACTTAATATAATTGCATTTATAAACACATCCCTGGCCCCTGAAGTTTAGTGCTTTTCCTGGGTGTTCCATATCAATCTATATTTTCCTTACCATAGCACTCATAATATCACATTATAATTTTATGCAATTGTCTAGTTCCCATTATAAACTATAAGTTCAGTGGAAATGTAGGCCACATCTATTTTTTCACCATTGTATCCCCAGTGCTTAGCAAAGTACTTTGAAAATGTAGATGTTTAGGAATTCTTTTGAGGGCAAAAAGTGGAGGGAGAGAAAAACACAGGATGAAGAACAAGGACAATTTGTGAGTAGTGCAGGATGAAACTGATTCTACCTTGAGGAAGATCAAGGAAGGTTTCAAAGATAATGCTTTTTGGGCTATACAAATGTTGTCTCTTTTTTTCATTCTTTTTCTATTTCTCTCAAGAATCTAACAAGTATCAGTAGGTCGTGTGTGTGTGTGTGTGTGTGTGGTGTTTTCAATTAAACTGTGTGTGTGTCTCTGTGTGTGTGTGTGTGTGTGTGTGTGTGTGTGTGGTGTTTTCAACTGAATAGCGTCAAGGTAGCAATTTTGTCACCCTGTACTAAATGTGATCTCTAATTTGGGATTCTAATCTCAACCTGAAATAGAAATATCACTATAAAATAACATACAATGTAAAAACATTTTTTTTTTGAGATGGAGTCTTGCTGTATTGCCCAGGCTGGAGTGCTGTAGTATGATCTTGGCTCACTGCAAACTCCATCTCCCAGGTTCAAGCGATTCCCCTGACTCAGCTTTCCAAGTAGCTGACAGTAAGGCATGTGCCACCATGCCCAGCTAATTTTTGTATGTTTAGTAGAGATTCCGTTTCTCCAAGTTGACTGTGCTGATCTTGAACGTCTGACCTCAAATGATCCACCCACCACAGCCTTCCAAAGTGCTGGGATCACAGGCATGAGCCTCCGCACCTGGCCAAAACCCTTCAATAAAAGTCTATTATATAATTAACCCAATCTAAAGTAGTTTTAAGTACATTACTAAGGAGGCTTGAGGAACACTGAATATCAATGTGGTCTGAATGTATGTTCAGGATGGCATGATTGAAATGCACTTGAAATATAATGTACTGGCATGATATGTAGATACTAAAAAAAATGGAAACAAAAAATAATTTATAAACATATAGCACAATGATGAAGGAAAGAGAAACTGGAAACTGATTCGGCTCTTAAGAAAATACTTCAATGAACATTTTTTTCCCTTCCTTAAAAATATTTATTGAAATAATCTAATTTTACTTGCTCTCGTTCTATATTTATCAACCAGATTTCTGATTACGAGTTTGATTCCTTTACACTTTTCACAAAATTTTGGACTTGATTTCAGAAAAATCCTTCCTGATATAGCATACTTCAGTTCATTCTGAAAACAAACTAAAGAATATTTTAATTCAGGGTTACGAGGGGAAAGTAATGGAATTCCTCACAGTCTGAGGGAAAGGCGAGAACAGAAAGTATGAACCCCAAGGGGGTAGCTTTGGAACAGGTATTTGTTCCAGGGAATCTGTCAACCCATGGTAGACTAGTACCTGGACTTTAACCAGCCACTGAAGGTGCAAGTGAGAGTGGGTCAGAAGACAGTTTGAAGTCCAAGCAAGCTGAAAGCTTAGATGAGGGACCCCTGCAAAACTCTAAAACTTCTAAAGAACAGCATCCTCAGTGAAAATTAAAACAACAACGATGACAACACATTGCAGAGAAAGGGGGGAAGGATGTCTAACTAGGTCTTAGTTCTTGATAGAGTAAAAAAAGTAAATCCCCACAAGAATGTCTAACCACAATGCGATACTCATATGATAAGTTTAAGGCAAAATTTTACAGTCTCTATGAATTCCAAATCCTCAGCCAAAATGTATAATAAAGTGGTCCTGGCTTTCTAGTAATACAGGCATATAGAAATGCTTAGAAGCAGCAGACATAAATCCCCTCTCTAAAAGTACACTTTCAACTCAGGCCTCCAAATATTCCAGCAGATGAAGCTCTAAAAGATACAAATTCAAAATTATAAATTACTGAATGAGAAAGGCAACATCCCACCATGAACAAGGATTAGTAAAATAAAATAAAATAAAATAAAGAATAAAACTCACAAAAATTTCACATATTGAAATTTTTGGTCAGCTATAGAATACGTGATCAATAAGATGAAATAAGTAGAACAAAAGAACAATTATCAAAATTGACCAGATGTGAAAATGAACCAAAGAGCAATTCTAGAAATGGAAAAATATAATATTTAAAATCAATGGCTTAATAACATATATGCTACTGAAAAGGGTATTGAACTGGATGATAGATTTTTTTCAGTACATAATTAATATGGTTTGTATTTATGTACTTATAATATCTCATATTGAATTTTAGTTCCTATAATCTCCATGTGTCATGGGAGGGACCTGGTGGGAGGTAATTTACTCATAGGGGCAGTTACCCTCATGCTGTTCTCATGATAGTGAGTGAGTTCTCACAAGATCTGATGGTTTTATAAGGGGCTCTTCCCCTTTTGGCTCAGCACTTCCACTTGCCTGTCACCACATAAGATGTGACTTTGCTCCTCCCTCACCTTCCACCATGACTGTGAGGCCTCCCCAGCCATGTGCAACTGTGAGTCAATTAAACCTCTTTCTTTTATTAATTACCCAACCTCAGGTATGCCTTTATTAGGACCGTGAGAACAGATTAATACAATAATGCAACAAAAGGAATAAGAGATGAAAACAGAGCAAAATTACATATACACCTACACCATTTGTCTTCCCTGCTGGAACAACGAATATTAACAACTATCCGCACATAAAAAAGCACCGTCACAAGAACCAAAAATCAAGTGAGCCATCACAGTACCTGGCTTTAACTTTATATTGCTGAAACAGACACTGAGGAGGACGGGAGAGACAGTCTTGAATCACGGGCGCCACCCCTCTCCCATTCCATGACAGTGGCCATGAGGCACAGAGAGAAAATCTGTGCATTTTAGGAAAGGAGAGGGAAGTGACTGAGGAACTTTACACTGAACTCAGTGCTGATTTGTCAGAGTGGACAATAAAGCTGTGCTGGGTTCAGCCAGTGCCCACACATTGAGGGATGGACCAGCTTCAGCCAGAAGGGAATCACCCATCCCAGAGGTTAGAATGTGAGTCTCTCAACAAGCCTCACCACTGCACTGCAGGCTGAAGTGCTCTGGGATCTTCAGTAAATTTGAAAGGCAGTCTTGGACACAAGGACTGCTATTCCTAGGCAAATCCTAGTGCTGGGCTGGCCTTACAGCCAGTAGACAAAGTTGGCACATGACCTAGAGACACAACAGCAGATATGGCTAAGGAAGTGCCTACACCATCCCTCCACCAATCCCAGGCAGTCCAGTTCACAACAACAAAAGTAATTCCTCCCTTCTATTTAAGGAGAGGAGAGTGAAAAGTAAAGAGGACATCATCTTGCATCTTAGATACCAGCTCAGCCACAGTAGGACAGGGCACTGGGCAGAATTGTGAAGCCCTAACTCCTGAACATCCTCTAGATGTACCTTGGGCCAAAAGGGAACCCACTGCCTTGAAGGAAAGGATCCAGTCCTGGCAGATTTCATCATCTGCTCACTAAAGAGCTCTTGGCCCTAAATAATCAGTAGCGATAACCAGGAAGTACACCATGGGCCTTGTGGTCTGAGATATGCTGGCTTCAGGGGTGTTCCAGCACAGTCCCAGCCATGGCGGTTATGGTGAAAGATGTACTCTGTTTGAAAAAAGAGGGAAAAGTAAAGGGGACTTTGCCTTGTACCTAAGGTATCACTCTGGCCACGGTAGGGAAATACAATAAGCAGGCATATGGAATCCCCAAATCCAGACCTAGGCTCTTGGACAACATTTCTGAACCTGTCCTGGACTGGAGGGGAGCCTACTACCCTATAAAGCAAATCTCAGGCCTGGCAGCACTGACCATAAGCTGACAAAAACAAAACAAAACAAAACAAAACAAAAACTCTTGGGCTTCAAGTAAACATTGGTAGTGACCTAGAAGAACTCATGGACCACAGGTGGTGGTGGCCACAGGGCGAGGATCCTCTGCTTGTGGAAAAGGGAAGAAAGAATGAGAAGGACTTTGTAATGAATGTGAGTGCCAGCTTAGCTGCTGTAGATTAGAACATCAGGTAAACTGCTAAGATTTTTGACTCTAATCCTTGGCTTCCAGATAGCTACTCTGGACATGCCCAGAGTCTGGGGGACTCACTGCCCTGAAGATAAGGATACAGAGCCATACTGGCTTCAGGTCTGACCCAATACAATCCCAGTGGTGGTTACCAAAGGGGTGTTTGCATCACCACACCCCCAGGTACAGGTGGCTCCACAGAGAGAGACAGACTTTTTTGGGAGAAAGTAAGGAGAAAGAAGAACAGTCTCTGCCTGGTAATACAGAGAATTCTTCCAGATCTTATCCAAGACCACTAAGGCAGTATCTCTCTGAGTCTGCAAAAACCAGTGTGAGTGGGTTTGGGGCCCACATCCCTTCAAATACCTGGAAAGTCTTCCTAAGAGGGACAGGTACAAACAACCCCAGTCTGTGAAGACTACAATCAATATCTAACTCTTCAATGCCCAGACACTGATGAATATCTATAAGCCCCAAGACCATCCAAGAACACATGACCTCACCAAATGAACTAGATAAGGCACCAGGGACCAATCCTTGAGAAAAAAGGATATATGATGTTTCAGACCAAGAATTTAAAATAGCTATTTTGAGGAAACTCAAAGAAATTCAAGATAACACAGAGAAGGAATTCAGTATTCTATCAGATAAGTTTAACAAAGAGACTGACATAATTAAGAATCAAGCAAAAATTCTAGAGTTGAAAATTGCAAATAATGTAATGAAGAATGCATTAGAGTCTCTTAAGAGCAGAATTAACCAAGAAGAAAGAATTAGTGGGCTTGAAGACAGGTATTTGAAAACGCAATGAGAAGACAAAATAAAAAAGAATAAAAAACAATAGGACCTCCTTTCAAGATCTATAAAATAACCTCAAAAGGTCAAATCTAAAAGTTACTAGCCTTCTTTCTTTCACTCTCACTTTCTTTCCTCTCTTTTCGTTTCTTTCAAAAAAAAAATAAAAAAAAACAAAAAAAAAAAAAAAAAAAAAAAAGAGTCAAGGGTAGAAGGCTTATTTAAAAGGATAACTTTGGAGACTTCTCAAACCTAGAGAAAGATATCAACATTCAAGGGCAAGAAGGTTATAGAGCACCAAGCAGATTTAACCCAAAGAAGACTACTTCAAGGCATTTAATAATCAAACTCCCAAGGGTTAAAGATACATAAATAATTCCAAAAGCAGCAAGAGAAAAGAAATAACATACAATGGAGCCCCAATATATCTGGCAGCAGACTTTTCAATGGAAATCTTACAGGTCAGGAGAGAGTGGCATGACATATTTAAAGTGCTGAAGGAAGAAAACTTTTACCCTAAAATGGTATATGTGGTACACCCTAAATGGTATACCTTTTTGCACTGGTTTCTTCCCATCTTTGTGGATTTATCTACCTGTGGTCTTTGTAGTTGGTGACTTTTGGAGGGGGTCTCTGAGTGGATGTAATTTTTGTTGATGTTGAAGCTATTTATTTCTGTTTTTTAGTTTTCCTTCTATTAGTTGGGCTCCTCTGCTGCAGGATTGTTGGAACTCCACTCCAGACCCTGCTTGCCTGTGGATCACCTGCAGGGGCTGCAGAACAGTAAGGGTTGCTGCCAGTTTCTTCTTCTGTTATCTTTGTCCCAGAAGGGGACCCACCAGATGTCAGCCTGAGCTCTCCTTTATGAGGTGTCTCTTTGGGTATATGGCATTCAGGGAGCTGCTTGAGGAGACAGTCTGTCCCTTATAGGAGCTCAAGTGCTATGCTGGGAACTCCATTGTTCCATGCAGAGCTGCTGGGCAGGTACCTTTAAGTCTGCTGCAGTGGAACTCATAACCACCTCTTTTCCAGGTGCTCTGTCCTAGGAAGGTCGGCTTTATTTATAAGTTCCTGTCATGCTGCTGCCTTTTTTCACAGATGCCCTGCCCTGCAGGGAGTAGCCTAGTCACAATCTACTAGGAGAGGTGTTGCTGAGCTGCTGCAGGCTCTGCCCAGCTGCTGTGTGAACTATCTCAGTAGTTGTGGACTGCCTTGGTAGTGGTGGTCACCCTTCCCCTCACTGAGCTGGACCATCCTGGGTCCAGCTGCACTTGCCACAAAACTTTCAATCCAGAACATTTCAGATTGCTTGTTTTGTGGGAGTGGTACCTGCCAAGCCAGATCGCCTGGCTCCCTGTCTCTGCGCCCCTCCATTTCAGTTAAATGGGCAGCTCTGTATCCCAGGCATTCCAGGCTCCAGTTGAAACAGCTGCCCAGATTTGTGTGGGTTTCTGTATGCCAACCCGGCACTGGCTGAAACTGCCATGCTGAAAATCTCATGGCACTTTTCAGCCCAGGAATCTCTTGGTCTGTGGGCAGTGAAAATTTGTTTGGAAATGCAGTGAGTACTCACCCTCTGCATTGTTCTCACTGGGAACTGCACTCCAGAGCTGTTCCTATTCAGCCATCTTGCTCCATTCTATTCTCTTCTCCCCACTCTTGACCTTTCTGAAATCTTCAAAATGGAGCTATTGCCAGCCACAGCCTTTCTTACTTCTGACGTAGCTTAAACTTTGGACAGCAGAAGATCAGGTATTCACTTGTTGCTTTCCTATGACTGAAGAAGTTGAGAGGCCAGATAAAAGACAAGAGTCAATTTTCCTTGAGTTGTCAGTGAGATGTTCAAAATGAGCTGTGAAACTAGAGCACTCAAGCTTCTGAAGTCATGTGGGAAGAACTGGCCACCTTGCATTCAGACATTCAGGTCACTTGGGCTGCATTGCAGAATAAGAGAGAAGCTAGAGCTGAAGGTGACCACCTAGAGCTGGTGGCAAAGGAACCCACACACAATGAAGCCAGGTTATTATCATGGAAACTGTCATTGCATTGTTTTCTTTGCATCCATGCAAGAAGTTTGCATTGTTACTAACAGTGGGTCAATAAAAGGAAATTAATTTGTACAATGCAGGAGGGTAAAAACTACATTTGGGATAAGAGGATTAGAAAGGGAAAACTTAGATCCCACAGCTAAAGTATATTTACCAAGTAACCACACTCTAGGGAAAATTCCTGCATTCTGGGGAGATGCACACCTAGGAAAAAACTGGACACAAAAACTAGGATGACATTTTTTTTTGAGATGGAGTCTTGCTCTGCCACCCTGGCTGGAGTACAGTGGCACCATGTTGGCTCACTGCAACCTCCACCTCCCAGGTTCAAGCAATTCTCCTCTCTCAGCCTCCCAAATAGCTGGGACTATAGATACACACCACTACACCCAGCTAATATTTGTTTTTTTAGTAGAGACAGGGTTTCACCATATTGGTCAGGCTGGTCTCAAACTCCTGACCTCAGGTGATCCACCCACCTCAGCCTCCCAAAGTGCTTGGATTACAGGCAAGAGCCACTGTGCCTGGCCTAGGATGACTTTTTTTCAGGGGCATCTAGGAAGGAATTCTTCATATTCTCACTTACAAGCAAGAGTTGGTAGACATGACTTTTTCCAAGTCCTTTTAGGGGGCCTGAATTTATTTGACATTCCCAGGACGAAGTTTAACTCTTCCCACAGAGGACCATCAACAAACAAGAACCCCATTTGGTTCTAAATACACCAAAGGCAGGATCTTCTGGCTTCATTTTCACTGAATACTCTTCAGTTGAACTTGATGCTCCCTCTGTCTAAATCCTCTCTACTCTCTGTAGCTGGTCCTTCCTCTGCCTTCACACTCTATACACTACACAATTTATACTTCACCTCCTCATATACACTGTCCTTGATCTGCAGTGTCAAAAGTGGGTTCCTTCCCATGATTCAGAATCTCAGTATCTTGTTTAGTTTCTTTATGTGACATATCACCAATTGTCATTGCTTTTTGGTTTTGTGCTTCCTTCTTCATTGACTCTCCATCCCTGCGACTACATTGCTAGTGCTGGGAAACTGCAGGCCATGTTTGTTTATTTCAGATCTGTAGCCCCTGCATACCTTGCATAGTGTCTGCCACAATCATGGCTCCATAAATTTTTGTTGAATATATATTTATAGGTGGGCCAAGAATAATTGTTCTAATATTCAAACCCTTCAATGAAACCTAGGTAAAAGAAGTGAAACAATTTCTTTATGGAAGGATTCCTATTGTCAACTGTTAATCTCAAATAAGAGTCTATAGTTTGCTTTTTTTTTCTTAGATTTATTTCATCATGAAACTACTCTTTCATGGTACACCTGTTAACATCAGCTAGATCTGTGTTCAGGGTCTCTTCACCAAAAACATCAGTTGGCCAATGGACTGGAGCAGCTTCTTAGACAAAAATGCCTTTCAAGTCAAAAAGGGTGAATCAGTTGACTACCATAGCCCAGATACACATACCTTCATGAGCATCCAAAAATCATTGTATGCTGTTATCATGCAATCTTCTAACTTGTAATTTATGTGAAACTCTTTCTGGAAGGGGGAGCCCTGTGGCACCAATAATTCTATTTTCTCAATTAAAGATATCCCTCTCATAAATCAATAAACTGGCATTTAGATTTATAAATTACAAATCCATCTTCTATGAATTTGACAAGAAAAAACTGAACTTTAATAGATGGAATCAAGACAAATAAGTTACTTGATGCTTAAAAATTGAGGAACAGAATCGCATTCAAAATATAATACCACCGATCAGCCTGCTGGCTGAATCTGACTTTATCTGTAATTACTGAAAATTTGAAAGGTAGCCACATAAAATTATCCTAGAACCCAAAAATATGTTACAGAACATTGTTATGGGATCCCTTTAGATCTCTGTTGGGCATGATCCTTTGTCTGGAAGGAAATACCAATCAGTGCTAAATTAATTCATGCATTTATTCATTTATTTGCCAAACATGTATGGAATATTTCTATGGGTCAAATGTATTCCACATGTTGGAGATGCAATGAGGAGTACTTGCTCTCAAATAGCTCAGAGACTAAAGAAGTCAGACTAAAACATGAAATAAAATCAAATTTAAATTAAAACACCCTCTATAACAAGTGCTGTGATAAAATTTGTTTCTGGTACTGTGGAGCACATGGAGAGGCATCTTTGAAATCAGGGAGAATAGGACCTTGCATGTACTAACCCTTGTAGGGATAGATATCACAGCATCATTCAGTGTTGCAGAATGCATATCAACTATCTGTCAAATATTGAATTCCTCCAAGCAATGGAACAAAGTATAATCACCAGTCAAGAAGCACTACTTTAGTTGCCTTCAAGAGTGTGCTAAAGTCAGCAGAAAACAGTGATGCTGGAGAGCATAAACACCTACAGGATTTGTGCTCTGCCTACTTTTTTAGGTGTTATGTATGCTTTCTATTTATTAAATTACATCTACTGAGACAGTGTACCTGGATTATGTAAGCATAATTACAAGTATAAAAGTTTCTTTAGAGTTACCATGTAATATCATTCGAAGACTAGTTCTCATAATGAAAATGTTATTACTTGACATCCTTATGTGAAAAACCACCAAAAATGTTCTCCAAGAATTTATTACCAAGAAAAGAATATCTCTCCAGAGGAACACATATTTGCTTTTCTTGTTATACAAAACTTATGATTCATTCTGTGGTATGTTTCCCTTTTGTCAAGAGGAAGAGAACAGAAAAATGTAGGGTTTGGTTGTTGTTGTGACTATCTCTCTCTAAATCCCAGTACAAATATTTTCCTCTTTCTAAATTATTTCTGATCATGATTGGTATTCTGTTTAAGCCATTTGTTCTTTTATATATTCAAACACCACAAACTTAATTAAAACCTCTTTTGAAGTAAAAAGTGGTCCTAAATTATTAATCAATAAATAAATGAGCAGACAGATGAATGGATGGATAGGTAGAGGGTTTCACAGATAAAAGTTTTCATTCTTTATAAAAACTTTGGTCCTTAAATATAATCAGTGCTATATTACGTTTTCACACATTTCTAAACAATAAAAATATTACTTGTTAACTAAACAAATAGTAAAGAACATTTTATACTCCAAAATGTGCTTAGTTTTTAATGATTCATTCAAATCACTAGGTTATACATAATTGCATTTTTTAATCACAGCACTATTGAGTTAATATTTCCTAATTCCCTCAGAACAGTATTTGGCATAGACAAAGTGTTACATACATGCTCGTTACATAAATTATTTTATAAAATATTACAAATGGTTGCTAAAACTTCAGAATAGTTGAGAACTTGCATTATAATAGTACATGATTGACTAAGGAAATATAAGTGTTCCAAGAAAAAAATAATTGTAAATATTTTTAAATACATATTAAGATCCCTTAAACAAAATTTCAGCCAAGCATCATTGTCTTTTATGTGTTATAATATTAATAGTTTTTAAAATGTGCCTTAGGATAGAACTGACATCAATAGACCAAAACTCCCTGAGAGAACCTGAAAAACACCTTCTACTGAATCTGAAATATAAAAAGCTGGTTCATTCTGATCTCCAGGGATAGAGTACAAGCCAGTACACAATGTTCAACTGTTTATATTGATATTAATAATACATGAGTAGATGAATGATTTAACCAAATATCAGGGCACTCTTAAAACTTGAAGAGGTAAATTTGGGACAAATGAAAAGAAAACACAGTCTCCCAGGCTCTGAATACAACAGGGGCTGTTTCAGGAGCCTCTGGATGAAAATAACATGTCAAGGGCAGAAAGGAATCAAGATTCTTCAGAGAGTAGCCTACAAATTTTTCCATCTTAGGGGACAGCTGTAGGAATGATAACATTTGAATAAAAAATAACAAGTGCCTTTATTTAAAAAAAATTGAAGCAAGACTTCTCTAAGATTTATTTCCATGCAAGGGCATAATAACCATAAAGTTAGACCCAAAGGAGCTTCCTACAATTCATTAAATAGAAGCACCACCTGGGCTCTGTTGGGAAATGAGAACACCAAGCTCCAGTTACAAACTGAAGAGGCTAAAAACCCAACTGGTATCAAGTTTTTTATCCCAGTGGATTACAAAGTATTGGCAATATCCCTGCCTGCGCATATGCGTTAAATTCTAACTGGGGCAGAATTTAAAAGAGGCCCTTCCATTTAGTTTCCACAAGAACTTCCAGATGCAGGTAGTTACCTAGCCTTGCATTTGAACCCAGGTTGATATACATCACACATTGTGGTATATGCCACATATTTTGGTATGCATAATTTGTTTGGACAGTGCACACCCATCTAAAGGGTTCTATACCTTTAACACTGACTGTGATAATGAAGGCAATCTCAGGTGTCATACACTAATGAAAAGTTACTATGAAAGCAAAGACAGAAGGAATTTCTAAAATGCGCCCTTCTCAGACTAACAACAATTTATTTTGTCTAATAAAACAGCCTTCTGCTTAAGACAAGAGACTAAATAGATCTCTTATCTACCCTTATTTAGCTGTGATGGGACCTCAGTTTCTGCATCTATAACATGGAAATAATATCTACCCCACAGGAGTAAATGTGGAGTTTAAAGAAGGACAACTTGTGTAAAACTTTTACAAACATTCCCTAAAAGAGTGATATCGAGTAAAATACAATGCTGGCCACAAATGCAAGCCACATATGTAATTATAAATATTCTAGTAGCCACATTAAAAAAAAAACATGTATGAGGGCTGTGAAAGGTTAAAAAGAGCAGACGCAATTAGCCTTAATAATGTATGTTTTAAATCCAATACATCTGCAGCATTATTTTAGCATGCAATCAATATTAAAAATTATTGAGATATTTTATGTTTTTTCTTTCTTTTCTTTTCTTTTCTTTTTTTTTTTTTTTTTGAGACAAAATTGCACTGTTTTCTGGGCTGCAGTGCAGTGGTGTGATCTCAGCTCATTGCAACCTCCACCTCCCAGGTTCAAGGGATTCTCCTGTCTCAGCCTCCCAAGTAGCTGGGATTACAGGTGCCCACGACCACGCCTGGCTAATTTTTTGTATTTTCAGTAGAGACAGGGTTTCACTATGTTGGCCAGGCTGGTCTCTAACCCCTGACCTCATGA
Source organism: Cacajao melanocephalus (assembly GCA_963573385.1). Taxonomy (NCBI): domain Eukaryota; kingdom Metazoa; phylum Chordata; class Mammalia; order Primates; family Pitheciidae; genus Cacajao; species Cacajao melanocephalus. The sequence goes on from CAUYLG010063501.1 coordinate 56,936, forward strand.
TCCAGCTGCCTTGGCCTCCCAAAGTGCTGGGATTACAGATGTGAGCCACCGTGCCCGGCCATTTTACATTTTATCTACAAAATCTTTGATATCTGCTGTGTGTTTTATACCTAGAACACATCTCAACTTGGTCTAGCCCCCTTTCAACTATTCAGTAGCCACATGACTAGTGGCTATTATATTGAAGGGCAGCCCTAGAAAATAGTTAACACTCAACAAATATTTATTGGTATTAATTATTTTAGGAGTATTTATATTACTATTACTTGGCATCATTGGTATTAGTATTACAATTACAATATTCCTAAGCAATGTTTATCACTATTCATAGAATCATGAAATAATTTTAAGTAACTTAAAAAATATGAAAGCTTCTAGTGAGCCTGTAAGAGCTGATGAGTGTAAAAGAAGATATGCATCTTACCATGTAAAGAAAAACAACAGAAGATTGTCAGAGAGCATAGCAAATGTTCAGTGGAGAAACAAACAAACCCTGGATGGACATGGAAGAAATTCTAGATACAGTGCATATTTCAAGAAAAGTTTAAAAGACAGGATCTAAAACTATAAAACATAAGTTTAAATGTTTACTTACAGCCAATGTGGTGGAAGTTATTAATGAAAATCCTTGTTTGCTTATTATCCAGAAAATCCAGATAATTTAAAGGTCTTTGCAATGCAAGTGGGTCTCAAACTCCTTACCTCATGATCCACCCACGTCGACCTCCCAAAGTGCTGGGATTACAGGCATGAGCCGCCACACCCAGCTGCAATGTGACTTGGATATACAGTTTTCAATTAAGCAAGATCAGAAATGTACAAGAACTTCTAGAACAGGATGATTTCCTGAGCCAGAGAGCTTCTTTGGGAGAAAAATATAACCTGAGTTGTAAGAGATTTATGCCTAAAGGAATATATAGGCCTGGTTATCAGATTCCTAGGGAGAGGCCTCACGAGGGACTGAGGCCTTCTTAGGGCTCTCTGATGAGCCCATTCCCTAAATCCACAACGCATTGTATCCCTCACTTAGTTCCCTTTTGGGCAAACCCCTAATTATGCTTCAGATATCAACCTAGCCTGCCCTTCCTTTGGGAAGCTTTCTCTGATCCTAAAAGACCCAGACAGATTCCTACAGCATCTTCTTTCTACCTTTATGTTAGTTCTTACCACAGTGTATTTCAATTCCAAGGATACATACCTATTTCTCTATTTTTACTGCATTTTCCCAAATTTTCTTTTTGAAACTGTTTCTTAATTACTTTTTCTCTCAGGATCTTACCATTCTCTGTGCTTTCAACCAGCCCATGTATGCTTATGGTTTCTAAATTTATACCTGAAACTTGCTGGAATTCTCCACCTGATACATACAAAACTAAAATGATCAACATATCTTTTCGAAACCAACTCCTCCTCCTGAAATGTGATTCCTTTTCATAGCTTCACTGTTCTTCTGGTCTCAAAGAACATCTCGAGTTTATTTTTGGCTACTTCTTCTCCCTATGCCACCATTTCCAAACATGGCCAGTCCTGTAGATAACCCCACCAACATGTCTCTAGAATACATTTCCATTTTTCTTATTGAGAACCTCGTTAGTTCTTACCGATGTATCTTCTAACTGTGTCTCCATTCCAGGAATCTCTCCTACCCATGTCTGCTGACACATTGCTGCCAAATGTTCTAAATGCAAATGTTTCTTCATGCTACTCCTGTCAAATTTCTTGATCTTATTCTAGCATACGAAATCTTACCCTCTAATCCTTGCTTTCTAAATCTCCACAATCTGGCCCCAAGCTATTCTTCCAGCTTTCTTTCTGCAGTTACCCTCCACTAATCAAATATTCCAGCCAAACTAATTTTCTGTTCCTCCAAGTAGTTCTATGCTTTTTCTATTTTATTTTTCCACTTCTGCTTAGGAGGACATTGCTACACAGTCTACACCTACAAAATCCCATATTTTAACTGATCTTTGTTTTAAAAGTGATCTTTTCTTCACTTTTAGGATTTAATGTGTATTATCGAGTTCCACAGTTACTTGGCTAATAGTTTCTAGTCAATTCGAAGTTCTTTGAAGGTGGGATTGTGTCTTGGTTTTCTTAGTATCACCTACAACACGTTGACATGGAGGAAAGCAGTAAGAATATAAAAGGAAGAAGAAAATCTCCCCAAATAATGTTTCTCAGGGTGTCCCATTGTGAATTAGAAGTAAATTGCAAGATACTAGTTATGCTTTAGGGAGAAGAAAAATCCAATACAGGATAGGCTTCTTGAATTTGTGGGGAGTTTGGAATATTTAATCACAGAGAAGTTTAGTAGATAAATCATAGGGGAAATGTCAATTATTGAATCACCCAATATTTATTAACTGTCCACTGACTTCTTCAAAATATTTAAGATGCAGTAAGAAGTTTCTAGGGCTCTCTGATGAGCCCATTCCCTAAATCCACAGTTCTTTCTATGTCTCACTCAGTTCTCTTTCGGGCGAACCCCTAACTATGCTTCAGATATCAATCTAGCCTGCCCTTCCTTTGGGAAGCTTTCTCTGACCCTAAAAGACCCAGACAGATTCCTACAGCATCCTCTTTTTGCCTTTATGTTAGTTCTTACCACAATGTATTTCAATTCCAAGTAGTTTAAATCTGAATTATTAAAACCCCATTCTAAGTGGCTTTACTGTGGAAAAACTTCCCTTGAGAAAAAGAAAAGATCTGCAAAACCATCTTCACTTGTTTACCAAGCTGAGAAGCTTCCTGGCATTGAAAAGGAAGTATAATAACTCAAAAGTACTGAGTGATTGAACTAAACTCACCTTTCAATATTTTTTATTTTTAGCAGTTTTTCTGTCTTAGGCACATAAAAAGTGTAAACCCAGTTAGAGAAAAGGTTCTTCACTTGCAAATAAGAAATAGGCAGTTTGATAATAAGAAAAACAAAATGTAAGTAAAACAGCAAATGAGATTACAAATAAATTTAAAATGTCAACCCTAAAAAGAATCATGGCTGGAGATCATAACGGATGCAAGTGATTTTAATAATCTAAAAAGCAGTACCATAGATGGTTGGAGAGAAAACCAAAATAACACATGATACCTGAGCAAAATATTTAGTTATTGTGATTGCTTAGAATTGTAAGAAAAAGCTCTTTGGCTGATCAGAATGTTCTCAGTACACAGAATTGTATTATTTCAAAAAAATTATAAATCTCAAACATACAAATTTTTTTCTTTTAATGTAACATAAAAATCTCAGAATGGTTTTGTGTTTTTTGCCAAATCACCCAGATCTTTCAAACAATAAGATAAGAGTACATGTACCTATACATAAGCTGACTCTTCCTCAAGAGCACACATTTTTAAAAAAATAATTTAGGGTCAAACAATCTCTATACCATGAGCAAGACATCATTTTTTTTTTCATGTACTGCCATATATGGTATAATAAATTATTATGACAAAGTAAATATGGGTTATGCATGACATGAGCCCTTTCTATTACTCTAACCTCATTTTCAATTACTCCCAAAATGTTCTTACAGTCTAACCACATTTAACTGCTTATATTCCCATAACATCTCCAGATTCTCCTAGCTTACTATGCCTCTACTTAGTAATATAATTTTTCTTTCTGGCATACTGCTCCCAATTGACCACAAGGGAGGCAACTACTCATCCTTTAAGACTGAATTCAAATATCACCTCCTCTCTGAAGCCTTTCTTGTCCATTCACAATGCTACCAGACATCTTCTATGTAATTCACTGGCAATCATCATATTGTATTCTAATTATTTACATCTCCTTGAGACCAGAGACTATGTCTCATTTTGTCATTGAGAGTTTCTTGTCTTGTGAGTTGCAGTACACAACATTGTGGCAGGCTCCTATTGGATCATTGGATGAATGGTGAGCAAACATCTCTCACTGCCACTAGGCTATGAGATCCTTGAGATTAGGGCTTCCTGCTATTTATCATTTATTGCAGTAGCCACAAAATTAACATAGTACCCACTGTAAGATAGGCCCTAAATAAAACATTGCAATGAATTACCTTACAATCAAGAGGACAGGGTGTAATGAGCTAGGGCCTAGGGTTTGACCTATTATTTTATAACAGCAGAGAAATATAGATTGGCATACCTATACAGAAAGAAAATACAATATACAAAGATTGCTGCTCTTATTAATATAGACTCTTTTTTGCAAATTATTTTGTTACCATATATTTTCTGGAAAATCTCAGAAACCTGTTTCTTTATAGAATAATCTCTCAGTAAAAAAATAAAATTTACTCATAAAACTTTGACCACTATTGATACCATTCTCATAATGGAAGGAATAAAGGAAACAAAAAAAGAAGAGCTGTCACTTTAAAACTTAGTCGGATTTTAAGCAATGTGATATTACAGGAAAGTCAGTACAATATAGTGGGCTCTAGAGTCAAAAATGCCAGAGTTGGAATCTGAGCTATATGCCTCACATACATTCTAGACAACCTCAAGTTTATCCTAACTTCTCTGTGCTTCCATTTCCTCAGCCATAAAGTGAGAAGGAAAATAACAGTGCTTTCCTCATAGCAATATTGTGAAGATTAAATTAGTTAAGGCTTTTGTAAAGTACTGTGTCTGTATGCAACACAAAACATGTTCAATAAATGTAAGTGGAGGAGAGAGATCCAAGATGGCCGATTAACAACAGCTCAGGGTTGTAGCTCCCAGTGAAAGCGCAGAGAGCGAGTGGACGCCGCACTTTCAGACGAATTCTTGTTGCCCACAGACTAGGAGATTCCCGGCGGAGGAGCCAC
>CAUYLG010063502.1:0-53214 GCA_963573385.1 Cacajao melanocephalus
AATCACAAGCATTCCTATACACCAATAACAAACAGAGAGCCAAATCATGATCAAAGTGCCATTTGCAATTGCTACAAAGAGAATAAAATACCTAGGAATACAACTAACAAAGGCTGTAAAGAGCCTCTTCAAGGAGAACTATGAACCACTGCTCAAGGAAACAAGAGAGGACACAAACAGACGGAAAAACATTCCATGTTCATGGTTAGGAAGAATCAATATCATGAAAATGGCCAAACTGCCCAAAGTAATTTATAGATTCAATGTTATCCTCATCAAGCTACCAATGACCATCTTCACAGAACTGGAAAAAACCACTTTAAACTTCACTTTCTCTTTTGAAACCAAAAGAGAGCCTGCATAGCCAAGACAATCCTAAGCAAAAAGAACAAAGCTGGAGGCATCATGCTGCCTGACTTCAAACTAAACTACACGGCAACATTAATCAAAACAGCGTGGTACTGGTACCAAAACAGAGATATAGACCAAAGGAACAGAACAGAGGCCTCGGTAGCAACATCACACATCTACAACCATCTGATCTTTGACAAACCTGAGAAAAACAAGCAATGGGGAAAAGATCCTCTGTTTAATAAATGGTGCTCAGAAAATTGGCTAGCAGTGTGCAGAAAGTGGAAACTGGACCCCTTCCTGACACCTTACTATAAAATTAACTCCAGCTGGATTAAAGATTTAAACGTAGACCTAACACCATAAAAACTCCAGAAGAAAATCTAGGCAATATCATTCTTTACCTACGCATAGGCAAGGAGTTCATGACTAAAACACCAAAAGCCAAAATATACAAATGGGATCTAATTAAACTTCAGAGCTTCTGTACAGCAAAGGAAACAATCATTAGTGTTAACTGGCAACCAACAGAATGGGAAAAACTTTCTGCAATCTACCCATCTGTCAAAGGGCTAATATCCAGACTCGACAAAGAACTAAAATATTTTTACAAGAAAAAAACAAACAAACTGATTCGAAAGTAGGGGAAGGACATGAACAGACACTTTTCTAAAGAAGACATATATGAGGCCAACAAACATATGAAAAAACGTTCATCATCCCTGGTCATTCGAGAAACACAAATCAAAACCACATTGAGATACCATCTCATACCAGTTAGAATGGTGATCATTAAAAAATCTGGAGACAACAGATGCTGGAGAGGATGTGGAGAAATAGGAATAATTTTACACTGTTGGTGGGAGTGTAGGGTTCAACCATTGTGGAAGACAGTGTGATGATTCCTCAAGAACCTAGAAATAGAAATTCCATTTGATCCAGCAATCCCATTACTGGGTATATACCCAAAGGACTATAAATCATTCTGTTATAAAGACACATGCACACGTATGTTCATCGTGGCACTGTTCACAATAGCAAAGACCTGAAACCAACTCAAATGCCCATCAGTGATAGACTGGACAAAAAAATATGGCACATATACACCATTAAATACTATGCAGCCATAAAAAGCAATGAGTTCATGTTCTTTGTAGGTACATGAATGAATCTGGAAACTATCATTCTCAGCAAACTGACACGAGAACAGAGGATCAAACACCACATGTTCTCACTCAAAGGTGGGTGTTGAACAATGAGAACACATGGACACCAAGGAGCAGGGAGTATCACAGACTGGGGTCTGTTTGTTGGGGGGGGGGTATGGGAGGGACATGGGGGGAGGGGTTGGTGGGAAGAGATAATGTGGGGAGAAATGCCAGGTATAGGTGATGAGAGGATGGAGGCAGCAAACCATCTTGCCGTGTATGTACCTATGCAACGATCCTGCATGATTTGTACATGTACCCAAGATTATAAAGTACAATTAAAAAAAAAAAGAAAAGAAAAACCTATTTTCTCAGAAGAAATTCAAGCCAGCTGCAGAAATTTGCATAAGGAATGAAAAGTCATATGTTAATCACCAAACAATGGAAAAATATCCTCAGGGCATGTCAGAGACCTTTGCAGTAGCTCTTCTCATCACAGGTCTGGAGGCCTAGGAGGAAAAAACGGTTTAGGGGCTGGATCCAGGGTTCCCCTGCTGTGTGCAGCCTAGGGACTAGGTACCCTACATCCTTGCCACTCTAGCCATAGCTAAAAGGGCCAAAGTACATTTCAGGTCATGGCTTCAAAGCCATGGCAGCTTCCATGTGGTATTAAGCCTGCAGGTGCACAGAAGTTAAGAACTGAGGTTTGGGAACCTCCACCTAGATTTCAGAGGATGTGTGGAAATGCCTGGTTGTCCAGGCAGAAGTTTGCCACAGGGGCAAGGCCCTAATGGAGAACCTCTACTAGGGCAGTGTGGAAGGAAACTATGGGGTTGAAGCCCCCACACAGAGTCCCCACTAGGATACTGCCTATTGAAGGTATGAGAAGGGTGTTACCATCCTCCAGCCCTCAGAATGGTAGATTCACTGACAGCACCATAAACCTGAAAAACTGTAGGCACTCAATGCCAGACTGTGAAAGCAGCCAGGAGGTAGGCTGTAGCCTGCAAAGTCACAGGGACAGAGCTGTCCAATACCATGGGAACCCACCTCTTGCATCAGTATTACCTGGATGTGAGACATGGAGTCAAAAGAGATTACTTTGGAGCTTTGAGTTTTGAGTGCCCCACTGGATTTCAGACTTGCCTGGGGCCTTTGGCCCCTTTCTCTTGGCCAATTTCTGCCATTTGAAATGGGTGTATTTATCCAATGCCTGTACCCACGTAGTAGGAAGTAACTAACTTGCTTTTGATTTTTCAGGCTTATAGGCAGAAATTGAGTCTTTAGACTGTCAGATGAGTCTTTAGACTGTCAGATGAGACTTTAGACTGTGGTCTTTTAAGTTAATGTTGAAAGGAGTTAAGACTGTGAAGGACTGTTGGGAAGCATAATCAATTTTGAAAAGTCAGGACATAAGATTTGGAGGGATGAGCTGATATGGTTTAGCTGTGTTATCCTAAAAAATCTCATCTTGAATTATAGCTCTCATTATCCCCATGTTTTGAGAGGGACCTGGTATGAGATAATTGAATCATGGGGGCGGTTTCCCTCATACTGTTCTTGCAGTAGTGAGTAAGTCTCACAGATATGATGCTTTTATAAAGGGTTTCCACTTTTTGCTTCCTTCTCATCTGCTCTTGTCTGCTACCATGTAAGATGTGACTTTTGCCTTCTGTAGTGATTGTGAGGCCTCCCCAACAATGCGTAACTGTGAGTTCATTAATCCTCTTATTCTTTATAAATTACCCAGTTTGAGGTATGTCTTTATCAGCAGCATGAAAATGGACTAATACACTGGTATATAGGAAAGCAATTGAATTTTTTATATTAACCTTTTATCCTACAATCTTGGTATTAATATAATTGCTACTTAGTTCCAGTTTGGGAAGGTTTTTTTTCATAATTATTCAGATTTTCTATAAAAATGATCATGTCATTCTAGAACAAAGGCAGTTTTATTTCTTTCTTTCTGGTCTGCATACTTTTTTATTTTCTTTACTTGTCTCATTGCATTAGCTAGAACCTCCAGGATGATGTGATAAGAGGGAACATCCTTGTCTTGTACTTGATCTTAGAGGGAAAATTTTGAGTTTCTCACAATTAAGTATAATGTTAGCTGTAAGTTTTTTTGTAAGTATTTTTTACCAAGATAGAGACGTTCTCCCTCTATTTCTAGTTTACTGAATTTTTTTTTAAATCATGAATGGGTGTTAGATTTTATCAAATGCTTTTTTGTGCTAGTGACATAATCAATAAACCATGCTTGCATATCTGGAATAAATCTCACTTAGCTGTGGGATATAATTCGTTTTCTACACTATTGGATTTGATTTGCTAATATTTTGTTGAGGATTTTTGCATCCTTTTATGGGTGATATTGTTCTAGAATTTTGTATCCTTGTAATACCTTTTGTTGTGGTAGCAGGGTAATGCTGGCCTCAAAATAAGTTACGAAGTATTTCTTCTACTATCTTCTGAAAGGAAATTGTTAGAAAATATACATAATTTCATAATTATATGCTTGATAAACTCCACAAGTGAATCTATTGGGCCTAGTACTTTCTGGTTTGGAATTTTACCAAATATTGATTAAGTTTCTTTAATAGCTATAGTTCTATTCAGATTATCTCTTTATTCTTGTGTGAGTTTCGGTAGATTGTATCTTTCAAGGAATTAGTTAATTTTACCTAAGTAATCACATTTGTGAGTATAAAATTATTTATAATATTCCCTTATTATTCTTTTAATGTTCATGGGATATGTAGTGAACCCCCTCTTTCACTTCTAAAATTAATAATTTGTGTTCGTTCTTCTTTTTTTCTTAGCCTGGCTAGAGGCTTACCTATCTTATTATCTTTTCAAAGAACTAGCTTTTGGTTTTATTAATTTTCTTTATTGATTTTTCCATTTCAATTTTAGTGATTTCTATTCTAATTATTATTATTATTTTTCTTTCTACTTACTTTGAATTTGCTCTTCTTTTTATAGTTTTCTAAGATAGAAGCTTAGATGATTGAATGACTCTAGATCTCTCTTCTTTTCTCACGTAATGCATCCAATGCTATAAATTTTCCTCTGGCACTGCTTTCACTACATCCCACAAATTTTAATAAGTTGTTTCATTTAATTTCATTTTTAATTAACACAATTTTTTAAAATTTCTCTTGAGTTTTCCTCTTTGACCTATGTATTATTTAGCATTGTTTGATTTCTAATTGTGGGCAAATGGTTTATTAATTTGTGTGTTTATTTTCTATAAGGCACTTCAAAGAACTCGTAGCATTATTTTTAGGCTGTCATTTTTTTTGGATGAGAAGTCAACACGCATTTGTGTTTTTGATCTTCTGCGCATCAGATGTCCTTTTATTCTAGCTGCTTTTGGAACATCCCTCTTTTTTTCTGGTTTTCATCCTTTTGATTATGATATGCCTACGGTTTTTTTTGAAATTATATTACTTTAAGTTTACTCATTTTCTTGGATCTATAAGTTGGAGTGTTTTTAGCTATTATTTATTTAAATATTGTTTTCTGTACAATTCTCTTTTTGTCTTCTTAGACTCCAGTTATACCCAGTTTATATGCCAATTAGAAATGTTGCAAACATTAGTATTGTACATTGGCTATAAGCCTCTGTTGATTTTTTTTTCAATCTTACTACTTTATTTTCAGTTTATATTCAAGTTTACTGAATCTTTTTTTGTGTGTGTTAATTTCATGTTAAGTCTAACTAGCGAATTTTTTTTATTTAAGATATTGTATATTTTAGTTTTAGAATTTTATTTATGTTTGCCATTTCACTGTAGAGATTACTCAACAAGCCTCTCAATATATTTTTCTTGAACTTCTTAAATACATTTACATGGGTCACATTGAAGTCTTCTATCAATGAACTACTATTTGTTTCTTGATGTGGTCAGTTTTTATTTTTTCTAAAGTCCAGTAATATTTTGTTGTATGTGTGAAAATATAAGTTAAATAACATAGAAGATTTTATTATGTTACCTTAAAATGTACAGAGTTTTGTTAAGCCTTGGTTTATTCTTCGTTAGACTAATTTCATGCTTTTCTCCTTTTGTCACCTTTATCTAGGTTTTGCTCCTTAATTTAGGGCATGAGTTTTATCATTAAAACAGTCTCTCTGTGGGATCAACTGGGTGCCTGAGGTGCTGGAGGAGGCGGTGGCTTCTACATATGTCTTCTAGCCCTCTATTATCTCTAGTCTTTCTGTTTCTCAGTATACCTTTGCACATGTGCAGCTCAGCCCTCAGCCAAGACCAGAGCACTATACCCCACTCCCAACATTTGGATTCATTCTCTGTGCAAATTTTTCCCTGCTTTTCAAATTCCGTCTGCTTCAGAAGCATCAAGCTTAATATTTCTCTCTTCAGTGCAGTGAGTCTGTCTGTTCTGCTGGGCTTCATTGATCTGTACTGCATTTCTGAAAGAATCTTGGACAGAAAGTTGCAGTTTAAATGTATCTTATGCCTTGTGTTTCTCTTGTATCAGGCACCCAGGTCCTAAGATGATTGTTTTCCAATGCCTGAAAATAGTAACCTTATATTTATTGTGTCCATATATTTTATAGTTGTATATGCCAGGAGAGTGAGTCTAGCATCACTCACTATCTCACACTCAAAGTAGAATTATCTCCATTCATTCTTGCAAGAACATTTTCGTTACTACTTCAGCAATAGACACGCTCATTCTTTCAACTTCCTTATGCCCCTGAGTAGTAATTCCTCTGGTTGTTAGTTTTAGTCACTGGTGTTGAGTTGTGGTGACTAACTCACTTGACACTAGGTCCATCTTGATATTAATTTTGTTAACCAAATAAATAAACCTGATTATTACAACTACTGATATTATAGTTACAGTTCTAATATAACCTTGTTTCATTTTCATACACACTAAACCCCCACTTAACGTCATCAGTAGGTTCTTAGAAACTGACTTTAAGCAAAATAACATACAACTGGTCCTCAAATGAAGTCATTTTCTTCAACACTGTTTTAAAGTATTTTGAAAAGAAGAAAAAAAACTAGCTTCCTTATAAATTACAGTATTCAAGAACCTATCAATGATGTTAAGTGAGAACTTACTGTATATGTCTATACTCATGATACTTATAGGCATACAAATTTAAATGTATACGTACAAATTTTAAGAAAGAAACATATATAAAGAGAAATAGAGAGTGAAGAAGTAGAAGAAAGATCATCAAGGTAGTTCCACATATTAAATTACATCAAAGACCTAGTCTTATTCATCGAAGTATCTTCCAAGAGATAGCATGATGCTTACATAATGTGAAAGACTAAACAATTATTTGTTAATATATGCAAATACTCTACCTGAATAATTCTCAAAGGGGGTCATTTTTCCCCCTAGAGGACACTTGACAATGGTTAGAGACATTTTTAGTTGTTGCAACTGAGGAAGTTATACTAGCAGCTAATGGGTGGAGGCAAGGAAAGCTGTTAAATATCATATAATACTTAACAGAGTCCCCTACAAGAATTATCCAGGCCAAATTCAAATCTCATAAGGATGAGAATCCCTGTTCTATTTTAATATAAATATCTGCTCTATGTACAAACATATATACTTACACCCACATAAATATATATTGATTCAAATGACACCCTGACCTATCAATGTAAAATAATACTGTGGAGTACACAATGCCTCTTTCTCACACTTATTTTATATATACATAAAATTGTGAGTATGTCTGTATAAAATGTTTTCAATATTTACGGTTTTCTCCCCTAACTTAAAAGTAAATTTATAGAAATGGGGGCTTCGTATGTTTAGTCAGCAGCTACATTCTTGGTACCTTTTCGAGTGTTTGGCACTTCGTAGGTATTCAATAATGAATGAATGTGCAAATGCATTACGATATTTGTCAATTTTCATGGACACATTTTATCTGTTTTAATTTCTATTTCTGAAGGGTTTTGTGAAAAGAATAATTTTTAAATCCAAAAAATAAAAACTTAAATGGTTTGTGGAAACCTGAGTAAAAATTTTAAATAAAGCAAATGTCATTCTAAACTACTTTTCACAACTTACAAATTTAATAATAGGTTGTAAGCATGTTTCAATAACCTCTATATCTGCCATTCCAGTCTAGATTAACTTAGACATTATTTCTGTGCTACTCTTTAGAAAGCAGAATTATCTCTTAATTGCATCTGGCTAACTTTAAGATCATGGGTTTATATGTATATAAATATATACAATCTACAGATCAGTGTGTGTGTGTGTGTGTGTGTGTGTAAAACTGCTCAGTGCCTTCATTAAAAGCTATTTCCAATTAAATAGGTCTGAGAAAGTTTATATTACCCTGCTGTTAAATTGATGCTGATTTAAATGATTATTTTATTGAAAGCAATATATAATATTTAAATATTAAAGGGGAAAAAGCTAAAAGAGAAAAAAAGCCCCCAATGGGGATAACTATGTGAAAGAAAAATCATCATATTTAATACACAGGTGTGTTGATTTCATAACTAAAAATATTGGCATTTACAGAAATATATTGCATATTTTCAAAGTTATAAAACCCTACCTCATATTAATCAAAGATAAATTAATATCAGGACATTATAAAGCACCCAAAGGCAGAACTGAAATTACTAAAGGCTCCTTCGTGTTTGATCACCTTGGTCCCATTTTATGAATTCCATCTAGACCAAGAAAGTAAGAAGTCTTGAAAGTACTTTTGAGATTTCTTAGTTTTATCCCTTAAAATACATTTTAAAATGAATTTACTGAGGTATAGAGCGTTTCATGACATGCTCAAAACTACATTGCTAGCTAAAATCCTCTGATTTCATTCAGTTCTTCTACTTTATTAAATTATACTTGTGGAATATATTCCAAAGCACAAATTTTATTTAAAGAATAAGTAACTGCCAGGCTAAATAGATGATAAAATACACAATATAGATGGGATTTTTGTTTAGTGGAAAGTATAAATCAATACATGCTTTCAGAATATTTTTCTTTTAATGTGACAAACACAAATAAAATGATCTGAAACTATTTATCAAAATAATTTGTTGACTCTTTTTCCAAAGACCTTTTTTATAATTGTTTGTTCTGTGTTAGGGTAGACAGAAAAAGACAAGGTCTAAAATAGAAAGTGATCTGAGAAATGTCTTTTTGCTAAAGCAAAGCAAAACAAAAAACCCAAGTCCTTTAAATGCTCTAATGAAATTGATGATCTACTCATATTAAATTACAACAGCTATAGGAATGATAAACCAATCAGCAATGTCTATGTGAAAGAAATCCTTTTTTAGTAGATTTATTTTGTTTGCCTAAAAGCAACCTTCTTTGGTATGTGGGTGAGAGTTTGGAAATGGAATTATAAATGTAGGGGTGAGGATTATTTGTGGTAGGAGTTTATACTTCCCCAGGAGCATAACTGAATGGCAAACCCCGGTTGGATACTTTGAGGTGACTTGTAAAAGCAAGTTACAGGATTATAGAAATGTTGTTTATAGCCATATTTATTTCAGAGACATTATGAACAGGTGGCTCAGACAAATTTTGCTCAGTCTTCAGAAGAAGTATTCCATGAAATCCTCCAACTTAGGATAAGTGAGATGCTGAAAGTCTTCTCGGAGAAATAACATAATCTTCACAGAGAAATCTACTAAGGCTCACTTAAAAATTCTGATTAAATTGTAACCCACAACCAATTATTCCTGCTAGCTTGAATTTCTGATTTTCCTAAATCAGAATTCTTGTAGTCTAGCAATACAACTTTTGAGGATGTCATTTGGAAACCTACTGATATTTTATTATAGGACTCAGATATTTGTTCTCTTCTAGATGGTATAATATTTGATTTAAAAGGCTACCTTGACGGGGAGCTTTCAAATGCCTCTAAATCATGCAGGTAGAATCTCTGACTTTGTTTAACAATAAAGCTGTTTATTGAAAGTATTAGTTAAAATTAACTAATTAACTAATTAACTCATATATACCAAGTACCTAGAGAGTATATATACAGCATTGCTACAGGTTTTGAGGGATGTTGCAAAACATCTAAGATAAATCTCTAAAGGCGCTTATCTACTTTTGACAAGACAAAAGGACATGGAATCTCAGTAACCATGTATACATAATAGGCTCTAAAAATATCTTAACACAGGGTCTCCAGCTCAACGGTTTGCTAGTGAAGCATGAGGAACTTCTGTCTGAAACAGGCTAGTGTTTTGGTTTTATTCTTTAAGGTAGTCTGTACATTCATCAGTGATAACTCATCTGATGGGCTATTTCAAGCCTTCATTTATACACAAGAAACAGCCTTGCCTCTTGCTAAGTGTATCTGAATGCTACATGCAGCTCTGCTTTGCCTGGTTAAAGGAGTTCTTTTTTTATGTTAACAAAAGTATGCGAGTTTCAGGGGTAATCTTAAAAAGGGAAAGGTCAGAGCAGAGACTGGAATTTAGGAGCCCTGGTCATTTAAAAGAGATCAAGAGAATCTTGATCTTCAGAAGCACTAACATATTTTAGAAAAGCTGACTGGAGGAAGAAGAGGCAAAACTTTAGAAACAACATCTTGAAAAGAAGATCTAAAAGCCTAGCATGATGGTTTGTCTAATATTCTAGAATTGATTTTAGGAAGCAACATATTATGGCTAGCAAAGACATGCAGCTTATCAGTTGAGAAATGTGAGATGGTAATGAGTTTAGTTCAATCAAAGTTTGAGATAAATAAGAAAAGTAATATTTCCCGAAGGCTATTTTAGTTCTTTCTGCTTAACCCTTTGTTTACAATCAGTCATTGTTATTTGGAATGCTCTTATTCTTTTTTTTTCCTCTGCCTCTAAGATCATATCTCTGTATTCTGCATCTGATAAACAGTTCCTGAAGTACTAGTTAAAATACCCTTGATCCTACTCTGAGACAGACCTGAAAACTTAAATGAATGGTGTTTGGCGATCTCAGCTCA
The DNA here is from genome assembly GCA_963573385.1 of Cacajao melanocephalus. NCBI lineage: Eukaryota > Metazoa > Chordata > Mammalia > Primates > Pitheciidae > Cacajao > Cacajao melanocephalus. Next base: position 10,468 of record CAUYLG010063502.1, read on the forward strand.
GTCCCCAGTAAATGTCCACATCACAAAACCACAACACTTAATTTTCAGTGATTGATTATCTCTGCTTAGCTTAAACTCAGGGTTGAGTCAGCCAGAGGACTTTATTACCCTTCATTCCTGTGAGGGTGGTCCAGCCAGGTCAAAGTCGAGGTCAATAATAGGGCAGGAAGGTACTGCCATTGCCAGTAATCAGGACTGCTCTTCACCAGAACAAAGAACTTCACTCTTCAGAGGCGTGTTTTGCACAAACAGATGCAGTCTCCACTAATGATAAAAGGCTCTACTAAAGTCAAACAGCATATCTGATCAAATAAAAATCTTTCCACCATCCAGGATTTGTTTATATCTTAATCTAGGAAGTAAAGGGTTAAAAGTTATTAATTTATTGGATGGTTTAAAAAACCATTGAAATTGCAATAATTGGTCCATCAATTAAAATATCGATTTATATACTAAAATTGAAGATACAATTTTAAAAGCACGAAGCACGTTTTTAACTTAAAAACGTGGTTATTAATAATAGACTCAAATTTAAACTTAAATGCTAGTATATTATGAAACACAAATAGGTTTATAGCTTTTTATAAAAAGGTACTTTGTATTTGCAGTTAAAACGCAAAATCAAAACATCTATACAGTTTAATTTTAAGAGTCACATTTTAAAGTGGAAATATATACTACTCATTGTAGGAGATTTTAGAACTGCAGCAAAATAAGATAACCCATTAGCACTGAAGATATATAATCATTTTATATAATTTTAATGGGAAATTATGACAAGAGAAATATTGATATTACTGGTAACATTAAAATCAGACTCTAAAATATGTATAGCAAGTTATTCAAAAAAGTAAATTTGGCCCTTAAGTATTCTTAATTAAAAACTTTCAAACAAATTATTCCACTAAATTATGAAGAATAAATGCTTCAGTACTTTTTTGCACCAAAAGTCATATTTTACATAAATCGTGAGTTAAATGGAATTGGATTAAAAATTTTAAAAACAATGCATCAATAGAGAAACATAAGGGTTTAGTGGGCAGCCAAACAGACCTTCGTTTAAACACCACTGTTACCTTTCATGACAGTGCAGCCTTGGAGAAGTTATATAATCTTTCTGAACATTCCCCACAAGTTGGTGAGTTGGGGTATCGAATGTATAGAAATAATTTCTACCATATAGCATTGTTGTAAAGAATCAAATTATTTAATATATATAAAACATATGAAAAACCTATGACATATGTTTGTTCATAAATATTAGTTTCGTTTTCCATACAAAGCATTCATATAGACAGCTTTACCAAAAAGGAGCTAAAGACTTTAAGTCGAAATGTAGTGAATGGTTTCCAAGTTTATGATCTCATCTTTTTCAGTAGTTCATTTTCTACATAACATTGAATTGAGTGGACATATTTTAATTTTGTATTATCCATCAATCTGAAGCTTAGTTATAATAAATTACATTGGCTGGTAGGGCATGAAAATTATTTTCTGTTGCCATGATATGAGGTGGTATGGTTGTATCCACAGGGATAGAATGAAAGAACCCAGGAGTGCCCTTACAATTCATCTCACCATATTAATCTGTGTCGATCACTGCAAATGCAGCTTAGCAGCAGCAGTGAAGATACAGACTTGTGACAACCAGAATTGATCAATAATGTTCTGATTCTCTTAAGAGACCTACAGAGACGATTTTTAAAATTGTACTTGTTTTAAAGAAAAAAAAGTGACATCCTATCAAGGTTTTCCAAACTCCATTTGATATATAACTTCATTTGATACCAAAATTTCTTTTACTTTTTGTCTATTTTTGCCTGTTAAACTGAAAAGTAAAGCACAATTGCAATAAAAACTTTATAAAGACATTACAGAGGTGCGGAAAACAAGATGTGAGAGTCCTATAACTTCCAACCCTACTTTCCTGGGATAAATATTATATTATGTAATATTTATCTCTTAGTAGTTTAGGTGTGCATAAAAATATATATTCTTAAGTATTTCATGCAAATTTATGATTACATATGTTTGTGTATGAATGTATATGTGCATATAGGGGTGTGCGTGTATACATACAGAACTATTATAGAACTTTACAGTATTACAAAACTTTGGTCATTTAATATAAATAAGGGGCTGGGTTGCAATCTGGGGTTCTTCTTGTGATTTGGGGTAAGTTACTCAACCTCTCTGTGTTTCAGTTTACACATGTTATGATGGTATGATAATGAGAAATTTCCTGGGGTAGTGTAAAGTTTCTAGCATATGTTTGCTCAGTAATATTAGCTATTAATAATGTTATTTCATATTTGTATATAGAGCTTTTTAAAAGAAGTTTGCTTTCAGACTTACCTTTTTAATTATATTTATTATATGTGTATATAATAGTTGTATATGTTTATACGATACTTGTGATATTTTGATGCAAGAATGCAGTGTACACAATTACACGTTGTATTTTGGTATCAAAATGTCACATGTATTCTTATCCCAATCATAGTAATTGGGATATCCATCATCTGAAGCACTAATAATTTCTTTGTGTAAGAAACAGTCCAGTTTCACTCTTTTAGTTTTTTAAAAATATATAGTTTTGTTATTTTTAAGTTGCATAGTACTGAATACTTATACCATATTTATTCATCCGACCTTCTATGATGGGCTTTTGTATTTGATCCATTTTTTTGTTATTATAAAGAAAGTCATAATGATGTAGGTGAGGCAAAATTTTACCTCTGCTTTTTTTGGTGTCTAGGACTGGGAATTAAATTCATATAAGAGATAGACAGAAGAAAAGCATACATTTATTTGATACAACTTTTATGTGGCATGGGAGCCTTCATAAGGAAATGAAGACCCGTAGACACAGAGTTGAACACTTATACACTGAAGGGAACAAACAATAGTAAGTTATGAAAAAGCAACAAAATTGTGTAGGAAAGTGTATTAGTCAGAGTTCTCTTGAGGAACAGAACAAATAGGGTATATCTATATCCCACTGGTTATGTGTGAAAGGAAGTTTATTAAGGAGAATTGGCTTGCATGATCACAAGGTACAATTGCACGAAAAGCTGTCTGCAAGTTGAGGATTAAGGAAGCTACTGGTAGATCAGTCCAAGTCCCAAAACCTCAAAAGTAAGGAAGCTGATAGTGCAGCCTTCAGGCCTGAGAGCCCCTGGCAAACCACTGGTGTGAGACCAAGAGTCCAAAAGCCGAAGAACTTGGAGTCTGATGTTCCAAGGCAGGGAGCATCCAGTACAGGAGACAGATGAAGATCAGAATACACAGCAAGTCTAGTCCTTCCACATTCTTCTGCCTGCTTTATTCTAGCCACACTGGCAGCTGATTAGATGGTGCCCACCCAGACTAAGGGTAGGTCTGCCTCTTCCTGTCCAGTGACTCAAATGCTAATCTCCTTTGGCAACACCCTCACAGACACACCCAGAAACAATAGTAAGTTATGAAAAAGCAACAAAATTATGTGGGGAAGTGTATTAGTCTGGGTTTTCTAGAGAGACTGAACAAAGAGGACTTATGTATATTTGAAAGGGAGTTTATTAAGGAGAATGGACTGGAATGATCACAAGGTCAAGTCCTACAATTGGCTGGCTGCTAGCTGAGGAGTAAGGAAGCTAGTGGTGGATTGGTCCAAGTCCCAAAACCTCAAAAGTAGGGAAGCTGACAGTGCAGGCTTCAGTCTTCACGTCCTTCAGTCCAATCAAGTTGACACTCAACTATCACAGGAGGCTATAAGAATAGATATATACAAAAATTTTTAAGGAGATATGTACAAAATTATCTCTGTCTCAACTTCCTGCCATTGATCATAAGAATGTTGCTTTCCTTCTGGTACAGAAAAGGCATCTTGTCTGTGACAATACCACCCTGACTGTGCCTGATCTCAGAAACAGTTGGGCCTAGTTAGTACCTGGATGACAGAGGGCATCTTTCACATGAAGTCTCATCTCCTGCTTTCAACAAACAGGAGGAAGGTCAGAGAGCTATTGTTTCACCTGCTGTTTTTAAAGTGCCATTAGTTCAAAATTATTCTTAGGCCAAAGTGGTGTGTTTTAGGCAATGCATTCTGAACTCCTTTAATTAACTAATTTGAAGATAATTATTTGCATGTTACAGTCAATGTGTCAATTTATTACATTTACTAAAAGTAGAATTGCTAAATTAAACAATATGCACATTTATAATTTTGATAGATGTTGTTGAATTATTCTCCCAAAATGTGCTGTATTAGAATACCAGGAACTGTGTAGAATATGTATTTTCCCAAGCTATCCACAACTCTAATGTTAATAATTTTAATATTTAATATTTTAACTTATTTAATATTAAATAAAATTTAATATATTACATGAAATAAAAATAATTGGTTTATTTATTTTATTAGTTATATCAAATGTCTGTTCAGGAATGTATTAATAATAGCCACTTGCTTATTTTCTTATTTTCTTGTTTTTCTAACCCATTCAAACACTTTGCCTCTTTTTACCCTTTCAGATTTTATCTTTGTGTTCTTATTAAGTTGTCAAAGCTCTTTATATGGTACTTATCCTTTAATTTAAAAAAATGAACAATCTTGACAGTATTCTCAGTCATTTCTTTCCCTAACAATAGTTACAAATAAACTTGAGGCCCCCCCAACTTAAAAATATTCCATATGTGCATATATATATCTCTAATTAAAATCATATGACTACAGTGTATATTTTTTATTTTATTTTATTTTATTTTTGCCTAGAACTGATTATTTCCTTGGTCACTTTTGTGAAATCAATACAAAAGACCTAAGCATTCCTAATATTCTAATTTACATAGTTAATAATTTTATTTTGGCTTATTTAATTTTTTTCATTTGAGTTCCATAATAGGGATCATTTATTTTATATTTTAAGAATCTGATTTTTCTCTGCTTCTGGAAAAAAATTTTATACTGTAGCCAGGATGATCTTTTTAAACCACAAATATGATTTTTGTGTACAATCCTTTAGCCACTTTTATTTGCAAATGCTTAAGATGTTTTAACAACAGCGGAGCTACGCAAAGTGCTGTACAAGAAAGGGCAGCAACAACATCATGTGAGGTCTAATTAGAAACGCCAGTTCTAGAGCCCTACCACAGACCCACTGAATCAGAACTGATGCTGAAGTTTCAGAAGCATTGAGCAGGACCCTAAATGGACTGAATGCCCAGTCTTTTTTCTAGCTTCGTTTTGGCTTGTTGACTTGTTGATTTCTGTTCTCCAATGATACTGGTTTTCTTACAGCTAAATATTCCCTTCTATTTCAAGCTTTCATCATATTTTCCCTTTGCTGGAAATAATGTTTTTCTCCTTTTGTTTTATTCAATTTTACTCCTAATTTAGCTTACAACATAAATATTACTTCTTCATGGGAATCTTCCTCTACCATGAAACTATGCCCTTCTTTATTCTGTGTTCTAATATTTCCATGTACTTTTGATTAGCATTTGCTTTGGGGGTTCTTAAATCTACCAACAGCTGACCCCTTGCTAATTGCTAATCATAAGAGACTGTGCTTTATTTTGGTTGATGCTTAAATTCTCAGATTCATCAAAGTGCCTGACATATATTGAGCCTATAATAAATATTGCTTGATTGACTGAATGAATGAATGAATGAATGAGTGAATTAACAAATCCTCCCTAAAGTGTTTACTCACTATTTTGGGAGTCACAAAGCTCAAGGGTCACTTCCCAGATAAAGTCTTCCTCCTTTTTCTCAGGATGTTGGGTGCATCTCATTCTATGACTTTTTGGCATTCCTTGTTCTGATATTTTCTTTGACATTTTATTTTAACTAGTGGTTTAACCACTTTTTCTGTTTGTCCTTGAAAGTAGAGAGGCTCTCTGAACCTCTTTCTCTCTCAATTCCTTTTATTTTATTCTTGATAAAAGATTGTAGCTTATCAAACCTTCAAACACAACATTGTAATTAAATACACTTTAAGCCAGTTTTTGTCATAAGCTTGTTTTGACAGTTAACCCCTGCATTTTGATTTGCTTACTTTTAAAATGGAAGCAACTTGAAGGAACTTTTTGGAAGAAGATGTCCTATATTTCAGTTGTGGTGGTGGATACCTAATGTTACAAGATGAACAAAACTCATCAAACTGTGTATTTAAAATGGGTAATTTTATGTAAGTAAGTTATAACTCAACACAGTTAGAGGAAACATAAAGACAAGAAACTCAGTCATGAAGTAGTGACCCAATGATTATTTTTGACGTGAGCTTAGGGTGGGTTTTAATATTTTTTATTTGTTTTAAATGAACCTGAACACCTTTAAGCCCAGTAATCGGTTTTGCCTCCTGCAGATGCCCCTCTGTGACTATCTCACACCAGATTAGATTCTCATTCTTATTTAACTTCCAAATTCAAAGCTCTTTTTTTTCCAGTCTCTTATAGAAATGTATTTTTGTGATTTTGCTTCTACAAACATTAGATCACAATCAGGGGTCACTGCTGAATATTATACCTACCTGAGGATTTTGTGAATCAATGTTCTAATTAAGAGACTTTACTAAGGTTATATGCCCCCTTCCCCTACATCCTGAAGTCTTGTTTGTATTTAGTCACTGTGGTCCAAGTGCAACTTTGAATAAACGAACTGTATTTTAAAATTTAGCTACATGTTCACATTATTTTTGTACATTATAGAAAGACCTTCAATATATCCTTTTCCTATGATGATTAAAGTATAAGTCATGTCAGGATAAGAATGTATTTTATGCATACACATATATTCTTTTATATATACATATTCTTATATATACAGGAATATACATATATATGATACTTGTGTATAGTTTTTATATATTATATATATTCATTCTAACACTTATCTATTTCCAGTTCATATTAACTTTTATTATTAATGTAAGAAGATTGTTTCACATCTCATGTGATATTAGAAATGTGCCATTATTTAGAACTCAAGAGACACTTGTCAGGTTTTGCAGGTGGGGTATTTTTAATTTTATTATGCCAGGAAATTGTTTTTCCTTCCACGTGTTTGTCCCCCTATCTCTCATCCCATCTTACACTTCCAAATCCATCCTGACTCTAATAGGCTGAGATGATTAATCATCTTAGAAGCTGGTGTGCAGAACACAGAGCAAGCAACAGAAAAGAAAACAAAGGGGGTCTGAGTGCTACGCATCCACCTTTGATAAATGCAAGAAGGGGACACCTCACATTTCAAATTACAAAAGAAGAATGTTGTAATCTTATGAAAAGATACTTTCACGCTTATTTATTAATTATCTTCAGAAAATCATCCCCCTGACACAATCTGGGTAACATGGATAATAGCATATTGCATGTAAAGAACTTAAAATATAAATAATTTATGAATCAGTCTTATTTTCCTTCACAGGAAAGCCAAATAGTAATTTCTGTGGTTAATAATGTAAAATATTCATTCTACATTACAAAATAGATTATTTTTTAATTTTACTAAGAAAAATACGTAAACTCAATTTATTCTATAAAATATCTTGAAACATTTTCCTATTAAAGACATTGGTGTTAATTTAAGCAAAAACAGGAGAGGCATTTCCTGCCTGCCTATAAGATATTAAAGAAGTTATTCTAATCAGTAACAAGTAATTTCACTTCTGAGCTTTAAGCTACTTATCTGAAGAATAAAAATACTAGCCCTATTTTCTCTGCGAGTATGTTATTAAGTTTACCCTCTCCCCAGGATTGGATAGACTCAGATGTCTTAAAAGTGATTCCTGAACTTGGCTGCATGCCAGAATCAACTGGCTAATTATGAAGAATGCAGATTCCTGGGTTCTCTCCAGCCTCACAGAATCAGCATTTGAATGAAATAATGTTTTTACACAATCTCAGCCATTGATAATGAAGTACTCTTGACCTCCGACTAAAACTTACAAACCATTTTCATTATGGAATACTTAAGAAATGTAAAGACCTGATCTCAACTCTCAAATTTTGGAGTAGTAACAGAGTGAAAAAAGAGGCAAAAAACACATGTAAGTGAAATAAGCCAGACTCAGAAAGACAAATATCATATGTGGCCACTCATATGTGGGAGCTAAAAAGAAAATCGATCTCATGGAGATAGAGAGTAGAATGATGGTTACCAGAGACTGGGAAAGGTAGTGGGGAGGGGGACAAGGAGGAGATGGTTAATGGGTACAAATATACAGTTAGAAAGAATAAGATCTAATGTTTGTAGCACATTAGGAAACTATAGGTAACAATAATTTATTTCAAAAAAATTAGAAGAGTAAAATTGGAATATTCCTAACACAAATCAATGATAAATACTTGAGATGATACATATCCCAATTATCCTGATTTGGTCATTGCACATTGTATACATGTATCAAGATATCAAATATACCCCATAAATATGCACAACTATTATATATTCATAAAATCTTTAAAAATAAAGTAAAAATAGAAAAAATAAAGGAGACTAGGCACTCAAAATTGAAATTATTAAAGACAGAAATAACAAGGACATTTTGTCAGCTATTTTTAAATGAGTACACTTGTCTTGGTTGGCTGCTTTGCATTCAGTGACAATCATCCGTAAAGGTAGGGGCACCAGTAAGACAATACTACCTACTTCAGCTCTTCTTCGTGATGATTCACAAATTTACCAGCAGAGATTTTTTTTTTTAAATAATTTCATAAAAAGAAGGGATGGGAAAAAAAGAAGAAAATAACAAAGAAACAGTCTCATATGCTCAGGAAAAAAAGAAAAGAAACCAGTTGAGATAAGCCAAATACTAAAAGAATAACACATTATTCATCAGTGAGTATGGCACATTCTCATCATTGACATAAAAGAAAAAAGCCAAGCCAATAGGTGAGTATGTGAGGCATGTGTGAGTCATTCACTGAATGAATACGGTGTGTATTCACTCAGTAAGTGTGTGAATGAAACAAGAAGCCAGAGAAGCTGAAGGAGAGAGAAGAGACGAGAAAATGAAAAGCCAAGTATAGAAAGAAAGCAGGAAAGGGAATGGTAGAGAGACAAAAGAGCTACAGCACTGTGAGAATGTATGGTAAAAGAGCCGTTAGTAGATAAAGTAAGAAGGAAAAATCCAGAGAGTAAGAGAAACCTAAAGAAAAAGAGAAGGCTTCAGTTTCTATCTGGTGATAGCGGTGGAGGTGTGGTGAGCTCCCCACAACTCCCTGCCCTTGACTTAATTCATAGCAATTTGTATCTTCTTTGGAGCATGTACAACACAGGCCTAACCCTGAATTTGTTGTGTCAGCAAAAACCAAACCTTTCTTTTTTCTTTCCTATGTGTGTAAGGGATGCCTGGGCGCCACCTTATGGACCGTTAGAATATGGAGTATGTTTAATTAACTCACTCAATAAATGTGTATTGAGCACTTACTAGGTGGGAGAGACTCTGTGAAGCCCTAGGGTACGCTGTGAAGAGAGGACAAGTCTCTGCCCTGCTCTGAAGGTTAGCCCACCAGGACAAGCTTGAAATCTGGAATGTCCTTGCTGAGCAGTTAGTGTTCCTGAATTTTCATCTGGTTGTGGTGTTTTTTTCACAATATTGATTAATATTTCATGTCTTCCAGCCACAATTCAGAAATGTATAGACAATACTATTATGTTCTTAAAGTCTTTCAACTTAAGGAGAGTAACATAAAAAACAATGACTCAATATAGTATTTGTCTTGTGTGATACAAAGTCTCTAAATGGGAAGTTTATGAAATCCACAGATTGAGTAATTTGTTGACAAAGAGTAAATCTATATAATTCTGTTACTTTATTAAAGCACTTGCGTAATATGTCATAATATTTGCATACAATAATGAGAGCTCTTAATTATTGGGTCCTAATAAATGCCCAGTATTCTCCCAAACATGCTTTATTCTTTAAATTTTCTTAGCAATATAGCTATTATGGTCTCATTTTTTAAAATGTGGAAACTGAAATTCAATGATACAGTAATTTGCCCAAGTGAGGTAGGTAGGAAGTAACAAATCCAAAATTCAAACTAAAGGCTGACTTCATAGTCTGTGCTCATTCCATTATATTAAGCTTTCTGATCAAGATAGCTCAAAAAGTTAAGATATTTATTAACATAGTCAGATAATGAAGGATTGCTATTTCATGTTGACATAGCATCATATATGCACATATAGTTAGTGATTCAGAGTTAACAAGTTGTGTGCCTGTAAAATTGTTTTGTAACTTTAGCAGAGAAATAATTTCTGTGCAAATCTGTCATCTAAAATAATTTACTAAGTTACTATGACTAAATTTGAGGATAGGGATACAGCTTTCCAATTTCCAGCTTGGCAGTTGATGATAAATCAAGTAATACTAGGTTTAAGCAAAATCAGAGCATAACTTCTATTATTTGCTTATTATTGTTATTATTTAGTGTGTACTAATACCATTGTCCCACGTAAATTAAAACCAATTAGAAAATGTTAAACACCAAAAGCTTTCAAATATCTCACACATTTTACTGTTGTTTTCCAAAATAAAGGTAAAATATTTGGTCAGTATTGTCGTCTTTTAAAATCTTAAATATTAATAAAAGATTACTCTGCTCAGGCATAGTGGCACATACCTGTAACCCAGCACTTTGGAAGGTCAAGGTGGGAGGATTGTTTAAGATCAGGAGTTTGAACCTAGTATGGGCAATATGGTGAGATATCATCCCTAACAAAACAAAAACATTAGCTGGGGAAGGTGGTGCCTACTCGTAGTCCTAGATACTTACAAGGCTGAGGCCTGAGGATCATCTGAGCCCAGGAGTTTGGGCAAACAGTGAACTATGATCATGCCACTGCACTCCAGCCTGAATAAGAAAGTAAGGCCCAGTTAGAAAAAAATATATATATAATCTTTCATCTTTGAGTCTATAAAATCTTTCCTATTATTAAGCAACAATAGGTCTTAACTTAAAGAAACAAGATTAAACTATAATTAATTTTTAACATTTTTATGTCAACTGCAATGGTTATGTTGTTGAATCAACTCACATAGTTATTAATCAAGCTAAAAATGTTATTACAGAAGACATTTTATAAGACAGTTAATCCATAAGAAAGATCATCTGCTATACCTTCAGTCCTTGAAGCACTAACAATAAAATTCCGAATGGTGTTAATGCTGTAATCTGCTTTGAAGTAGGCATCCAGAAAAACTCAAGTTACAAAAGTTAATTTGTATATAAGTCTTTAAGAACATATTCCACCCATAATTAAAATGTCTCTATGTTAATGCCAGTATCTTCCTTAGATTTGTTAACATAATTCATTAGTTGAGTTTCTTCAAAATTATTCTAACTATAGGTAATATAGCAAAATGTATAAACTGCCTTTATGTATTGCAAATTCAATATGAAATTTGGGTACAGTTGCATATTTAGCATTTTCTTTACCTGTTTTTTTTAAACTGCATTTCAGGATGTGAGTTTGATCCTAGTTTTCTTATAAAGATTTAATTCTCTTTGCTTTATTCAGTTTGAAAAGACAGATTTTAACAATTTGTTGTAACGTGTATGAAATATATCTCGGAATGTAGATCAAGCTTCCCAAAGAAACGATTTTAAAATAAAGATTTTAAGTAATACCATTTCAAATTCATTGTCTCACTACTTACTGTGTAAAAATGTGTAATAAAATAACCTGTATGTGGAGAACAATACCGCATTCAGGTGGTTTGTATCAATAGTAGCCCAGTCTAATGGTGAAGCAGTGAGGAGGGTCCAGTCTAAAATGTGGTGGTCAGAGAAGGTCTTCTGAAGGGTGACACAGGAGTAATAACCTGGCAGAAGGTGATAGAGCAAACCACTGGTTGGAAATAAGTTCTAATACAATCAATTACTTCAGCCGGGCACAGTGGATCACGCCTGTAATCTCAACACTTTGGGAGGCTGAGACGGGCAGATACGAGGTCAGGTAGCCAGGCGTGGTAGTGTGCGTGCCGGTAATCCCAGCTACTCCGGAGGCTGAGGCAGGAGAATGGTTTGAACCCAGGAGGCGGAGGTTGCAGTGAGATGAGATTGGGCCATGCACTCCAGCCTGGATGACAGGGCAAGACTCCATCTCAAAAAAAAAAAAAAAAAGTTTATTTCAACAATTTTAAAGTTTGATACACAGTACACAGGTTGTCAAATGCAAAAGTCATGTTTTTTTTCTTTAAAGGAATTATATATTTTCATACTTTTTTGTCCTTTTACAAACATTTTCACACATAAACTTTCTATATTAAACACATTTTAGCAGTAATTGCCATATATGTAATATACATATAAAATCTTCACTAAAACTTAAGTGAATACTAATCCATTCCCAAAACAAATAAAATAATTAGCATATTTATTTTCAAATAGTTTGGTGGCAAAGTGTTTATATTGGCTATTATTTATTCTTGAAATATTTAAAATATAGTACAGCATACATGTTTATATAATGCTCCTAATATATATGAGGAAAATATAGCAAGACAAAATATCTTTCTCAAGACATAAACCTAGAGGTACAGACTATATCATTATTCAGACCTGGAACAGCATGTAAACGTTTGTATATATGTTCAACCTCAGAAATCTAGGCTTATGTGTCAGATGATTTAAGACTTCTTTTTAACTTCTGACTCTTCATAGCATCTGAAAGTACTCCATAAAGCAGGAATCTACTATAAAATAGGATTACATGGGGCTTTCAAACAACAAATGAAAGAAAGAAATGAGTAGTAAGACGCAAGGAAGATTAAATACTGTTTTTCATTTTAAATTTTAGTCTCTGTTTGAACATTCTTTCCTGCTATTTGATAATTGTAAACATCTAGAAAGTCTGTAGATGTTTTATTCAAAGTAAATCTTTAAATAAAAACCAAAATGGATATCTGTATAATTTCATATTATTTGAAGAGGCTTTCAATGCATTCTCAAAGAAAACCTGAATTTCTAAGAAATAAAACTATCAGTGAAAATAAGAATTAGGAACATAGGAAGTCAAAACTGTTATATTGCTATTTGTTTATGTTGTTTAGTTTTGACTTGATCTGTTTTCCAAAGGCATGGCTAGATGAAATGAGAATCTGACTAGAGTCCACACGCTCACATGTCCTCCTTCTCTTGTATTGGAGTAGGATGAACTGAGCATTTCCTCTTACAAATCACTCACATGGATTGCAAAATAAGGTAAAAAGATGTTCAACAAGTATGGCAAAGTTATCAAATTAAATATTAAAAACACCATATTAAAACATTAGTTTAAACTTCTTTTAATTAAGATTTCAGAAATTATAAGTGTATTACCAAAGACTTTAGCCATGATTCTCAGTCTATAATCTGGAGGACATTTGCCAGATGATTTTTATTAACACTTTTTGAAATCCTTAAATACATGGACCTAAGCTAATCAAGGAATGCTTTTTTTCTAACTTACTACGAACTTTGTAACAACACGAAAACAAATGTACCTGGGAACACCGCAAAAGGAGTAAAGCCCTTATCATCACTGAGCTCAGGTAATTCCACCATTCTTGTTTCATGCTTTCTGGCAACATGGCAAGGTAAGAGTCAGTATTCCCTTTTTGTAGATGAGAAAACTGCTAGGGAAAAATCAATAACTTGCTGTATATTAGTTTTCTGCGGTTGCTATAACAAAGCACTACAAACTGGGTGGACTAAACAACAGAAATTCACTGTCTCACAGTTCTGAAGGCTGGAATTCCAGTATCAAGGTGCTGTAACAAAGTACCGCAGACCAGATGGCTTCTCAGCAATATGACTGATTTATCACCATTCCGGAAGCTGAAAGTCTGATGTGAAGGTACCAGCATGATTGGGTTTTGGTGAGACCCCACTTCTCCTTATATCCTCACGTGGCCCAAATGAGCTCACTCTCTGCCTTCTTTTAATAAGGGCACTAATCCTATTCACAAGGGTTCCACCCTCATGACATAATTACCTCCCAAAAGTCCCACCTCCCCAAATACTATCTAATTGGTGATTATATTTCAACATTTGAAGTTTGGAAGGACACAAACATTCAGTCTATCATGCAAGGTATCTGCAGGATTGCCTCCTTTCAATCCTTCCAATGTGAGGAAGGATCTGTTCCAGGCCTTCTCCTTGGCTTCTGGATGGCCATCTCTTCCGTGTTTCTTCATATCTCCCCTCTGTTCATGTCTGTGTCCAAATTTCCTCTTTTTAATAAAGATATTAGTCATATTAGACACCCAAATGACCTAATTTTAATTTGATTACCCCTGTGAAGACCCTATCTTCAAATAAGTTCACATTCTGAGATTACTAGAAGTTAGAACATCAACATAGGAATGGGGGATGAGAGCCACAATTCAACCCATAATGCTTGCCAGAGTAGCTTTAGTAAATAGGCAAAGAAGTTGGAAGTTCAAACACAGGTATGCCTAATTCCAAAGCCTATGGCCTTCACACAACAGGGCACTTCTTCTTATATGAAGTATGATACATTCAGTGATAGTTATGCATTCCGTAGATAATTGTTTGGTAGATAAATGACAGTCACTTATTAGTCCTAGAGCCCAGAAGCTTACCTCTCTGCCAAGGAAGGCAGTTGCCTAAGTGACCTGTGATATGACTTAAGAGGACCCAGAATGCCATTTGCTCACATAGGTCAGCCCAAATGCTACCTTCACTTGGATGGACTTTCCTAAATCCTTTATTATAACTAATAAATATTTTTGTGTTTTCTTCAACTTATAGCATGAATAATACTTTCTGTCTGACTATACCAACAAATTATAAGCTATTTGAAAGCTTGTGTTTCAATAAAATAAAAAGAAAATGAAACTCAAGAGAATGAAAAATGAAATCTAAGGAAATGTACATTAAAGCCACCATAGGTTACCATGACCCAACTACTGGGATGATTAAGATTTAAAAATACTGACAGTTTCAACTGAAAATCTCATGCATAGCAGATGACAATGAGAAATTTTATAGCCACTCTGGGAAACAGTCTGGCTGTTTCTGATAACATTAAATATATACTTACCATATGATCTAGAACTCCCACTCCTGGATACTTACAGTAGAAGAAAGAAAACTTATGTTTACAGAAACATCTGAGCAAAAATGTTCGTAGTAGTTTTATCTATAATAACAAAAACCTGGAAATAACCCAAATGTTCTTCAAAAGGTGAATGAATAAAGAAACTATGATTCCTCCATGCAATATAATAATACTCATTAGTTTTTTATAAAGAACTACTGATACATGCAACAACTTGAACAAATCTGAGTAAAATAACCTAATAGCAAAAGTTTATACAGCTGACCCTTGAACAATGTGGAGGTTGGATGCCAACCCTCTACAAAGTCAAAAACCAGTGTATAACTTTGGACTTTCACAAAACTTAACTTCTAACAGTCTACTATTAGAAGTAGTTGACTTGAAGTATTACCAATAACATAAATAGCCAATTAACACATATTTTATATGTTATTGATATTAGGTACTATATTTTCATAACAAAGTAAACTAGAAACAGAAATGTTACTAAGAAAATCATAAGAGAAATATATTTACTATTAATTAAGTGGAAGTGGATCTTCATAAGCATCTTCATTCTTGTCAATTTCATGTTCGGTAGACTAGGGAAGAGGAGGAAAAGGAGGGATTGGTCTTGCTGTCTTAGAGGTGGCGGAAGTGGAAGAGGTAGAGGAGGTGGATGAGGCCAGCACACTTGATGTGTAACCAAAATACAGATTCAGTACCTCACTGCTTGCAGAATCCAATTAACAAGAGCGAGGTCTGGTATAAAGAAAGTGACATTTCATTCCAAAGCTGGCTTAGGGAAAGTGAGGCGGGAATGTTCCCTTGACCCCTTCACGGGGCTTGTGACACAGGTGTGTGCTTAAAACCTTTGTGGGAGGGAGAACACACAGGTGAGCGGGTACAGGAGCCAGGGCAAGTACCTACGGGTGCCGGCAGGAATGAACCCTGAACCAGGCTGCAGCAGTATCTAGGTGTTGCCCACAACCTCTGGAGCCCCAGAGAATGTATGTTACAAACATGGTCTTTTAGCTTTGCTGTCTGTGGATGGCTTAGGGCTCAGTGAAGAGTCAGTGGGACAGACTTTTTGGGTTCCCGCACCCAGTGTGTGCTGAATTCTTGTCTGGCAACCAGGAAGAATCAGATCACATGAACAGATTGAAGGGTGGTGTATGCAGAGGATTTTATTGAGTGATGGAAGCGACTTTTAGCAAGATGAGGAACTGGAAAGAGGATGGAGTGGGAAGATAATCTTCCCCTGGAGTCTGGCTGTCCTTGGCTGACCTCTTCTCTGACCATCCCTGGCCAAACTCCTCTTGATGTTCAGATGTTTCTCTTCTCTCCTTCTCTGCTCTGCTGAGAAGGACATTTTTTTTTTTTTTTTTTTTTTTTTTTTTTTTTGTGAGTAGAAGGTGAGGGGTGTGGCAGGCCAAAAGGCAACATTCAGGTGGGAAAACAGAGTGAAGTATTCTTTTAGGGTATGGGCCCAGGCTTGAGGGTGGAACACTTTACCAGGGACCCTGCCCTTTTCTACTCAGTATTTCCCTGCCTCCTGCCCATATTAAAAGAAGTAAAGGCTTCCAGACCTAAGGGTACCACTTCACTTTTGGAGCAGAAAGCAGGTGCTTTTAAAGGTGGGGGTGGAGCATGGCTGGCATGAATGGACTGAAAGGAGCAGGTGGGGTCCATCCACCTGCTTCAGTGCCTTATCTACTGGGTGGGTCAAGTTGGCATCTCTATGGGCAGAACTAGGTTGTAAAGGTGGCTGAAACTCACCAGGTGAGAAAGGTTCTTAGTAGGCATACTTAGGTTGCAAATTGACTGTTATCTCTCAAGGCATTCCCTTGGTTAGAGAGAGTTCTGCCTGGAGCTCCTAAGCACGGAGTTAGATGAATTTGTCCTGAAAGGAATGTCTTGTAAAGGGGAGAGAAAAGGTTATAATTGCATTGCTAAAGAGCTAAGTAGGAAGTGGGCAGAAGGGGGAAACAGAAAAGAAAAAAGAAAATAATAATAATAAAAAATAGGAATGTATTCTCTTTTTCTTAGAAAATAGGAGTACTCAGTTACAGGCGTAATTTTTATTTAAGAAAATATGCCTAAAAGTAGACCCACACAGTTCAAACCTGTGTTGTTCGAGTCAATGGTATACATATGATTACATGAATATTATATCCTTTAAAGGGAAGATAACGTTGATAGATGAATAGTTTCCAGGATTCATGCACGGAGGTAGAGCGCGACTGTAAAAAAAGAGAATAAGGGAGCTTTTTGGGTGATGGAGTTTTTCTGTATCTTAATTGTAGGGTTGGTTACATGAATCGATATGTGTTAAAATTCATAAAGTTGTACACCAAAATAAAATCAATTTTATTTTTTATTTTATTTTATTTTATTTTTTGAGATGTAGTTTTGCTCTTGTTACCTAGGCTGGAGTGCAATGGCTCAATCTCGGCTCACGGCAACCTCTGCCTCCCGAGTTCAAGCAATTCTCCTGCCTCAGCCTCCTGAGTAGCTGGGACTACAGGCGTGCACCACCACGCCCAGCTAATTTTTGTATTTTTTAGTAGAGACGGGGTTTCACCATGTTGACCAGGATGATCTCGATCTCTTGACCTCATGATCCACCCGCCTCGGCCTCCCAAAGTGCTGGGATTATAGGCTTGAGCCACCGCGCCAGGCCGTCAATTTTATTATATAGTAATTCTTAAAATTAAAATGTCTCTCCTCTTTCAACAATGAGGGATTAAAAAATATTAAATTGTACTCCCTTATCTTCATTATAAGCCCAAAGATTTCATATTTCCTACCTGTACTTGGTATTTGCCTTTTTATAAAACAAATAGATTACATCTATATGAGAGAACTAATAAAACGGATATGATTAATTTTGCAAAAGATGAATTATAATTTAAAAATGGACTTTTTTTTTTTTATTAGAGTTTGACTCTCATTGCCCAGGCTGGAGTACAGTGGTGTGATCTCAGTTCACTGCAACCTACACCTCCCTGGTTCAAGTGATTCTCCTGCCTCAGCCTCCTGAGTAGCTGGGATTACAGGCACACGCCACCACACCCGGCTAATTTTTGTATTTTTTTAGTATATGTTGGCCAGTCTGGTCTCGAACTCTTGACCTCAGGTGATCCGCCCACCTCGGCCTCCCAACATGCTGGGATTACAGGAGTGAGCCACAGTGCCTGACCTAAAAATAAATTCCTTTAGTAAAATTTAATTTTTTAAGTTGTTTTCTCAGGTATTGACAAGATTCTTAGAATGGCACACGCTTAGTCTTGCGTGAAATATCTTTTGTCTCACATCCTCTCTTAAGGCTAGAAGTTAGATATGAAGAGGATCCTAGATTGTTAGTAATTTTACCTTAGTATCTGTTATTGCTGATTAGAAGACCACATGAGGAGGAGTAGAATTGTGCTTTCTTGTAGGTAGGTTTATCTTTCCACGTCGTTGCTTATAGAATTTTCTTACTGTTTTTGTTCTTCTACAGATTCAAAATGCTACAGCTAGATTGCTTGCTCATTATTCTTATTTAATCTTGCCCAGAACTCTGATTCCTCAAATTAAAGACTCAGCTCATACTTAAATTATGGAAAATTCTTAGCCATTATCTCTTTGAATAGTTCTTCTACTCTTTTTTTTTTCCTCTAAAAAATCGTGTGTTTTTTGGTTTCTTTTTTCCCCCAACTTAGTTTTAGGCCCTAAATTCCTTTACAGACATCAAGTTTTCCCAATTCTTTTCTCCATTGGTGAGTGGGCTTTTCTAGTTTCTCAATAAGGAACACTTCAAGGCTTCAGAATTTATGTAGGGAAACAGTTATAATTTCCCAAATATTCAGAGCTGTAGCCCTATCTCCTTATTCTGTCTTGTCATTAAAGCCTGAACTTTTACTGCCCAGACCTTGGGTCTTTATCTAGCCTCAGTTGGCTGTTGCAGTTTCAGCCTTCTCTTTACTCTACTGGCTTTGATTTTTTCTTTCATTTTTAAGAATTCTATATTTTTATTATTTTTTTAGAACTTAGAAATATATAACTTATTATTATATTTGCTCCAGTATTTCTATATGTTTTTCTCTTTCTCTCTCCTGGTGTGTGTGTGTGTGTGTGTGTGTGTGTGTGTGTGTGTGTGTGTAGGGAAGGGGCTTTGATTGCCCATCTGTATCAGCTCATTCCACCATAATGACAAAAAGCATTTCAGATATTTACTAAGGACTGAGAATAGCCTTAGAAAAAAGTGAACTGTAGATCCATAGAGGATAGAATAGCATATTATATTGCAGTTAATTCTCCACTTGTATTATCCAGAGAAACACAAATAATCAGAGAAACACAGTGTTCTTACAGTTTTAAGGATTTATTCTTGGGGGTGCTCAATAAATAGTTATTCAATGAATGATTATGAATGAAGATGTCTAGGATATTGTACACTGATGTGTGGAGTGTGAGCCATCAACATTTTCCTAATTTTCGTTTGTGGTGGAACAATTGCTCTCACTATTTATTGAAAAAATAGATCCGTTAAATTCTTTCTATCTGCCAAAGCATCATTAATCTTCAAAAGTTTACTATCTAGTGCAATGCATGTTTGTGTGTGCATGTTTGTTGAATAGTAATTCCACCAATATGATATATGCCTTCTAAAAGCCAGGGGTGTAGCAGTCATTGTAGAAACACAGAATAAAAATATCCTTGGCCTTCTCAGAGAATATCAGTGAACGCTTCCTATAGACAACTGCATTTGAACTGAAACATAATGGATGAGTATGAAGCTGATATTACAGTGACAGTCAATAAGGAAAGACCATTTCAGGCTATGTATACAATACAAAATCAAAGGCAAAACAGTTTGAATGAGGAAAAAAGAAGTAAATACACTGGAGAATTGCATATTTGTTTTGGGGTGGGAGATGACCTAAGAAGGCGTTGTGGGAGGTAAATTTTAAAACATTAGCAGAGTCAGATCATGAAAGTCATGTTGTGTCTTCCTAAGAGGTTTGGATTTTATTGTGTAGGAGACACCATGTCATTAAAGGATTTTAAAAGGGAAATGATATGATCAAATTAGGGATTTATAAGGCATGTTCCTTGAGCAATGTGGAGATGATTTGGAGGTAAAAAAAGACTATATAGCTGCCTGGCAAGAAAGTGGAAGGCCCTCATCTCAGGTATTAGAAGCAGGCCAGTGTGGAGGAGAAAGATTACAGAAATAACTAGGAGGCCAAATCCAGAAGACTTGTAAAATCTGGAATACGTGAATGGATGGAAAATAGCAGTTCAGGCCAGGCTTGGTGGCTCTCAACTGTAATCCCAGCCCTTTGTGAGGCCAAGGTGGGTGGATCACCAGGTCAGGGGTTCGAGATCAGCCTGGCTAACATGGTAAAACCCCGTCTCTATTAAAAATACAAAAATTAGCTGGGCATGGTGGCGTATGCCTGTAGTCCCAGCTAGGATGAGGCAGGAGAATCGCTTGAACCCAGGAGGCAGAGGTTTCAGTGAGCCAAAATCACGCCACTGCACACTCCGCCTCAAAAAAAAAAAAAAAAGAAAAAAAAGATAAATAACAGTTCAGTCAACTGGAAGCAATCAGCTCACGTAAATTGCTTATTCAATATGGATGACATCTAAAAATTGGAATTGTCAATTCTATGATGAAAAGAATAATATTATTCACCCAAGCCCTAAGGTATTCTTTAAGTCTTTAGCTAATACATTTGTAAAAATTTTTGTAAATTATCTGAAAGAGGCCATGCAACATGCCAAACTTAGCATACTGTTTAGCCAGCTTTTCACCTAGCCAACGTAGTTTTCTCCTGCAACACTTTTTAAATGGCAAACCAAATGTGAATTATGGCCATATTTCTTTCACCAAATTCAGGCAACTTCATTTAAAGTAGCAACATCTGTGGACAATGTTTAATTGCTTCTTTTCAGTCTAATTGAAAAACCTAGTCCAACTTAAGAAAGAAGGAGCCAAAGCAAGGCATGGAATTTTTAAATACAGCTTTTGTAGTAACATTTTGAGCAATTTCTAGCAGTTGAAAAATGCTGATTGGTTGCCTGGAGGGTTATGGTAAGGAAAACAAGACAGAAATTTAAGCTGTAGAATTCATGAAAACCTTTATCATGGCAAACAATAGCGAAACCCAACATTGCCTGGAAGGGGAAATTCGAGTCTGCAATCTGTTAGACTTTATGCACTGATAAGTGATAAGATTCTGTGCTGCATTTGAAAAGAATACAGTAAACACAATTCTAGACAGACTTGCCTTAGGCTTAACATGACACTTAAGTGCTCTGTAAGCAAAAAAAAAAATAAATAAAAAAAAGCTCTTCTGGACATTATAACCTGCTTTTATTTTCCAGCATTAAAGCTAAAATGTCAACTAATATCTATTTACAGGAAATCAGTCCTCTTTGCTGTGTTTCACCCAGTCTATATAAACTTTGATGTGAACAGAGAAAGCAATTATTGCTTGAAGTAGCAATATATGTGAGTATTTTAAAATCCTATCACAGAAGCCCTTTAGTTTTTTCATGTTATCCCCCCTACAAACAAATAAACAAACTAAACTAAATGTAATTAGAGCAGAATAAGTAAATACTTGTAGGTAAATCCAAGTTGAAATTCATTTTCCACAATGAAAAAGCAGTGACTAGTAATTATGTAATCATTAACATTAATAATCATATTTCTTAAGTATATAGGTTTCCTGTAGGAATTCTCAAACTGGGAGGGAGAGAAACAACAGTATATTTTATTATATTGAGCCACACATTTGATGATGTAAAATAAAAATTACTTGGCTTTCTGAATGTAAAGCATTCTACCAATGACTTGAAACTGTTACCAGTGGCAGAGATGTGAGGAGTCCCTACCACCTTCAGTCCTTTCGTCCTCAGAACAAAGAATTTGACTGAGGAACTTAAAGAAGAAAAGTGACAAAGGTAAGTTCCAGAATGGGAGTGGAATTTTATTTAAAAAGGCTTTAGGACAAGAACGAAAGGAAAATTTGCTTGAAAAAGACTCAAGCAGATGACTGAAGCTTCAAGAGAGAAAAAAGGGCAAGAGAAGACGGGGAAAGAAAGAAGCCTTTAACCTTGATCCTAGGACTTAAAAGCTCACATCTTTCCCGTGATTCTTTCCTTAGGGTGAGCTTCCCGCATGCGCAGAGCCCTCCTTACCCCTTACCTCCTTACCCTGGGAAGTGAGCACAGTGTGTTCACGAGTTATACACATGCCCATCTGAGGCTTTCTTCCTTTTTCCAGTGGAGTGTACCTGGAACATCATACGTCACCATTTTTATCTCTTAACAGGTATGCCCAGGAAGCTGTTTCTCCCTGAGATCTGCATTCAGTTAACATTTTTAATGTTAACAGTAGTGAACCACCAGGAGATTTCTCCCTGGTAGGCTAATTATTGTTTTTAGAGAGGCAAAGCAATAATTGCAGAACCATCACCCAACATTTCTAGTGGGTGGGGGTAGAGCCCTTCCTGCCCCACTCATGCTTAACTACCGGCAACAAAACTAGGGCAATCTGTGAAAATGTACATGGCACTTATTCAAAAATTATGCTTATTATCCCAACACATTGGGAGGCCAAGGCAGGAGGATCACTTGAGCCCAGGAGTTTGAGGCCAGCCTGAGTAACATGGTGAGACCCCGTCTCTACAAAAAATAAAAGAATTAACTGCATGTAGTAGTGCCCATCTGTGGTCTCAGCTCCTGAGGAGGCTGAGGTGGGAGGATTGATTGAGCCCCAGAGGTTGAGGCAGCAGTAATGCAGGATCATGCTACTGCACTCTAGCCTGGGTTACAGAGCAATATGCTATCTCTAAAAAAATAAAATAAATTAAAAATATAAATTACAAAGAAGAAAATAGAGTGATTTATATACATTTACTAAAGTATTATTCACTATTAGAGCATATGAATTTTCTTACAGTGGAATATAATATGAAAGCTATGTGGCATTTGTCTTAAAATTATGGAATGATTTTGGGTTGAAGAATAAAATTAATTCCTACAGTTTAATAGTGGGGCACATTTTCTTTCTAATAATCCTACATATGTGGTATTATCCATAAAATTTACATGTACAAATGTACATAATATAAGTGATATGAGACGTTTATCAGTCATATGGCTTGACTTTAAAAAACAGAATTATAGTTTTTCTCTTATCATCTTGAATTATGTAAACTTTAACATGTTTTCTCTTTTGTATTAGCTTTAAGGGCACATTTACTGATCATTAACACATTTGTATTTTGTTTTTTGGCATTTTCAGCTGTAAGACTTAGAAACCTGTAACAAAATCTTTACTTTTAACATATTAAAAATTATTAAAGTTGTCTTTCCTTATTCACGTTTTCACTATCCAGGGTTTCAGTTTCCACAGTATCACTTACCCACAGTCAACCATAGTCCAAGCACTGTAAATGGAAAATTTTAGAAATAATTCCTAAGTTTTAAACTGCCTGCCATTCTGTGTATGTGATGAAAATCTCATGCTGTCCTCCTGCTCTGTCCTGCCAGAGATGTGACCCCTCCCTCTGTCCAGTATATTCATACTGTCTATACTCTTCACCTGTCATTCACTTAGCAGCCTTCTCAGTTATTAGTTTGACTCTCACTGTATTGCAGTACTTGTGCTCAAGTAACCCTTATTGTACTCCATAGTGGCCACAAAGTGCAAGAGCAATGACAGATACTATGCGAAGTGATGGAGATGCAAAATGAAAAAAAGTCTTCATTGTAAAAGCCATAGTGGATCTATTTTTTTAAAAAATCACGCATATAAACAATTATTGAAATATGGAAAATTCCACTAAAAAGAAGAAAGTATCAATGATTGAGCAAACATTTGTCAGGTATAGGAGGGACTATTCAGGATGTAGGCACTTGAAAGAGAAATGAACAAATAAGAATAGCGTTAAGGCCAGGTGCAGTGGCTCAAGCCTGTAATCCCAGCACTTTGGAAGTCTGAGGTGGGCGGATCACCTGAGGTCGTGAGTTCAAGACCAGCCTGACCAACATGGAGAAACCCCATCGCTACTAAAAATGGTACTCGGGAAGCTGAGGCAGGAGAATCACTTGAACCTGGGAGACAGAGGCTGCAGTGAGCTGAGATAGTGCCACTGTACTCCAGCCTGGGTGACAGAGCAAGACTCCATCTCAAAAAAAAAAAAAAAAAAGAATAGAGTTAAAAGAAAAATGGAAGTGAAATGGGCCAGTGATAGAGCAAGTGGGCCAGTGATAGATGGACCATCAACAGTCAAAATGTATGGAATTCTTTGACCTTTTGAGAAAAATTTTTCGATGTGGTATTGTAATATTTGATAAGAAAAAAGGTGCTTATACAGATGGGGTTGAGAAGAAACATAGGGCCAAATCTGCCATGTTAAGAATTTGAATTATTTTCTTTTCCTTGAAGGTGACAGAGTCAAATATGAGTTTTAGCCAAGGAATGACATGGTCAAATTTTCACAAAGAGAAAAAATACTGAAAGTGGTTTGGGGAATGAAAGACAAAAGCTAAAGACATAAACTGAAGAAAAAGCCAGGGGCCTATAATTATGTCGGGGAAAGCAAATATACTTTTAAAGACTGTGAAGTGAATTCAATTAGGAGAGAAAAGTTGTTTCATTTCAATTTTCCAATATCAATATTTAAAATCATGATTCTTTTTTCCACTCATTACATTTCTTCACAGTCAGAAGAATAAAAATGACACTAATGTGTAAAACAGCCTACTATTTTTTTCAATTTAAGCAGTAAAAATGTAAGTACCTGCACTGGTCTAATTTTCTTAGTTAATCATTAGCTAGCTAATTATACCTTAATTAGTTTTAAAAGTTTCTAATTAGCTAAGTTTCTGAAGAAACTTAGTTTACTCTTTACTTAGTTTACGGTCTTACTTTATTCCTGAAGAAACTTAGTTTACTGGGGAATATCTGATTATCAATTAAAGTAAGCCATGTAAAAAATAAAAATTTTCTGTATCTGATCATAGATAACTGATATGGTTTGGCTCTGTGTCCCCACCCAATTCTTACGTTGAATTGTAATAATCTCCACATGTTGTGGGAAGGACCAGGTGGGAGGTAATTGAATCATGGGGCAGGTTTTCCTGTGCTGTTCTCGGGAAAGTAAATGTCTCATGAGATCTGATGGTTTCATAAAGGGAAGTTCCCCTGCACTTGCTTTCTTGACTGCCACCATGTAAAACATGCCTTTGCTCTTCTTTTGACTTCGGCCATGATTGTGAGACTTCCCTAGCCATGTGAAACTGTGAGTCCATTAAATCTCTCTCCTTTATAAATTACCCAAGCTTGGGTAGGTCTTTATTAGCAGCATGAGAATGGACTAATAAAATAACTGACTGTTATTTCCAATTTGGCATATTTCCACATATATTTGGTTCACAAATGCATAGGACATTGTGTTCCTGGGTGTAAAAGCATTTCACCAACCAATTCTAATTGTTGTGCACTAAACCCTATTTTGATATTTAGAAAATTTTCATAATACTATGGTAAGCATACTTGTGTAAAAATCACTGGAAACATCTCTGATGATTTCTTTGTGATAAATTCTACAAAAGGCAAAGGCATTTTCAAGTTTCTTGAAGCTGCTCTAAGGAAAGCCTGTGCCCATTGCATTGCTCATTTTTATCATTAATGCTTGGTATTATGTTTTAAATATTTAAAAATATAACAGGAAATAATCATTATATCTTTATTGTTTAAATTTATATTCCTTTGATTACTAACAGAGTAGAGATATTTTTCCATAGAATCTGAAGAGACAGAAATTTTTATTTTTTGAAACTTCAATATACAAAATATGATTATTCTTTCAAAACATCCAAATAAAACACTGCTAATAAAGTATAAAACTATAAGGCAAGACATTGTTCTCCTTCTTTGTATTAAAATTTAAACAGATACAAATTAACGTTAGAAATAAACCTTTTTAACTAAAGAATTAAAATTATGAGATAAATTAATCAGGTTTAGTCACCATTTTTTTGACCAGAAAGAAATTTGTTGGGAATAGAAAGAAATTAATGAGACAGTTTCAGATTTTCTTGCTATTTTATTAATAAACAAGAATATGGGGCAATTTCTGTCAAATATACTTTTAAGAAATAACCACAAATTGCTATTTACTATATATAAGTCTAAGATTGCGAATCTTCAGCTTTAAAACAAAAATACAGAGGGAATTAGGCTCTATACAACTAAGGACCCATGACACCAGGTGTCAAGACAAACTTTCATGATGCAGACCACACACTGTCACCTTGAGTTATTCAAAAATATAATTTCAATTTTACAAATTGTGTTTAGAAATTGGCATGAATTGATTGTCTGTACTTGATCAAGAGGTTCTGAAAAATTGATAACATATAAGTTCCAAAAACAGAGGAAGTAAAGACAGGAAAAGTTAAGTGGTAAGGGAACTTGTTGAGAAAATGACACTGTCATTATACTTACTATTTGAAGATTTCCACAGGCCTAGAGATATTATGATAATTTAAAAATGTTGAATATGGCATTTATTTTCAACAAATAAAAATGTATCAGAGAATTACAGTACAGTTAGAGTCATTTTTACATTTGTAGACCTTCTGAAATTATGCACTTAATTATTTTGTATTTATCAGCAGAACAAAAGAGCAGCATTTCATTCCCTTTGTGGTTCCTGCCATCAAATGTTGAATTGATAGAATTAAAAAACTTTTGATAATTTCTGCCCTTGAATAAAGCTACATTTAAATAGACTCTCTTTCATTTAATATCTGTTCAGGTAGTATTTGTCTGTAGTCAATTGAATTTAAAGGCTTATTATTTTGTACTGAAAGTCTAAGCTTGCATTTTCTGCTATGCAACAAGGGAAATTCAGGACTGATTCGGTAGCATACTTACAACATTTATATTCACTCCTAGGGTATCCCATTAATATTGCAGAGATTATATTATTGTTCTATTAAATTTTTATATAAAATATGACTTAAAAATTAAATCAAACAAATACCACCATCTGTATATTAACTTTAACAGAAAATCATTGAAGAAAAAATGAATTACATTTGTAATTAACTAGCAAATAAATACTTATTTTAATGCAGCCTTAATGTAGTTTTTAGCTAAAAAAAAAAAAAAAAGGCAAGTAGAAGCTCGAGGGAATTTCAAAGCTGTCTTGGTTATCAGCTTATCCTTGTAAGCTTCTGCTTATCTTATCAAGTAAGGCATCACTTTTGCTTCCTTCTGCTAATAAGGTCTGGAGCAGAGCTTTCCTCTAGCAATTTAGTAATTCCTTTTGCAGACAGAAGTGTTCAGTCTGTTGGCTCTCCCCTCACTTATCTCTCTCTTTAGCTGTAGTTTTTTCTTTCATTTTTTTTTTCCCAGGGCAGCAAGAGATCCAAATTCATTTCCTTTCTCGGATTTTTAAGATTCTAAAGATCTGAAAAAGCATATCTTTTCCCCCAAAGCATTGATTCTTAGTAAATTTTGGTTTTCTCAAGGTCTGTGTTGGAATATAGTTTCTGGGGTAAGTCACAAAACATGCTTGAATCATGCCTGAATTCACTTTTATACAAAACAATGAATAAATTACTCAGGTCTCAGTACCTCAGTTCCTCTTTTTGTAACCTTGTGATGCAAATGAGTAATTCACAATGTAGTTGCAAAGATAAATGAGTTAATATAAACACCACAGTTGCATGTTTATTGCCACTACTATTAATATTACTCTTAATAGTGATAATCTCTTTAGAGTATTTGGCATATTATTATAACAATAGTATTATTGTTGTTATATTAAAGAGTAACCATTTTAATTTGCAAATGGCAGCTTTAGAAGACAAATTTCCAATTCAATATTTAGTAAATATGAGGGCAGTCAGATATAAACAGATTATGGCTTCATCAGGACAAATTGAAATTAGAACAGTTGAAGAAGATGGAAGCAAAAGAAGGAGGAGGCGTTAGTTGATTATATTTGGGAGCAATGGGGAAAAAATCAGAATACAAAAAGGTAACCAAGTGCAGTGGATTGGCAGTTTAGGCATCACCGTTTGAAAGGTGAAGTTAAGGCTGGAGTATAAAATGAAGAACATAATGTGTACAAACTATGAGATAATCTTCCTAATGAACAAACAACTTGTCAAACCCTTCCTGGAATTCTGCAGCATGGCAAAGACTCCTAATCTTAAGAGGAATGTGAAAACTTGAAGAGGGTTCAGAGGACAGCCACAAAGATAATGAATTGGTTGTAAAGTAAGACCTACAAGAAAAGGTGAAAAGATCTGGAATTATTCAATTTGGAAGCAAGAACTTAGAGGTTATTTAAATCTTCCTGTTAAAAATATATGGTCTCATCTCATGCTTCTTCATGAATTAAAAGGAGGAAATAAATTTAAATCTCAGAATAGAGAATTTATGGAATTTAAACAATAATTTAACAAGCAGGTTTGTTACACATCATTAAAGTCTCCTGAGAATGGTCTACAAAATGTACATGCTCCTTGAAGTTGTATAATTTATTTATGTATTTATTTTAGTTAACTGCAAAGGTGCAGTCTTTGAAGAAGAAGAGAAATGGCCCTGATGACCTAGAAGGGGTCTTTCCAGCCTTAAATTTCACTGAAATCCAGAGTTAAGTATTAACAGTCTACTAAATCATTGCCACATTTCTAGCCTTGCCTCTAACTCATTTGTTTTAGGACTGTAGGATTGAGATGGAAGGTGAGGTGATTTGGACCAAGGTGAGTATGGAAGAAGGGGCCAGTGTTGGGGAATGGAGAGGAGGAGGGAAGGTGGAACAGTTGAGAGAATGGCATTCCACACAAAAAGATAGCAGTTTAAAGGCAGGGAGTGTCAAAGAGAGTTTACACATTTGGGCAATGGGGCATAATTTGGGTATGATCAAGAAATATTATACATGGAAGGGATGGTAGGAGATGGCATGCTAAAGAGCTTAGCTGGCAGAAGACAATGAGAAGATTTTAATTTTAGAATAAAGCTGGTCTTCAACTCTTAGGGATGTTGACTTGAAGAGTACTTAGGAGGGAGATGCACTGATGAGATTTCTGTTTCAGGAAAATCACACTTGCAAAGATGTGAATAATGGATTATGGACAGGAGGCATTGGAGACAGGAAGAGCTGGTCTATATTCAGCCAGTCCATTTGAGAGATAATAGAGGTCCAAACTGAGCTATAGTGGTCATAGGGAAGGAGAGCAAAAGGGAGGACATTTAGCTGAGTTTGAGATAATTCATTAGTTCGATGTCTCCAGTATCTAGGAGAAAAATGATGATAAAAAAGAGAATAGTTTGTTAAAAAAAAAGAGCTTTCATTGAGTCATTTTCTTATCAACGTATTCAACAAATGGATGATTATTATGGATATGGATTAGGCATTGTATTAGGTACTAAAGATATCAAGGTTTTTTCAGTATGTAAACACAGGGCCTGGTTTCCTTGGGACAGTTCTGGTTGACACTGGTTATCCTCATCCACTGATGGATAAATGGCTAAACAAAATGCGATATATACATAAAGTGGCACAGTGTTCAGTCTTAAAAAGGAAGGGAATTCTGACACCTACTACAACATGGATGAATCTTGAGTCTTTCAGTCTCTACAGATTTGACTCCTTTAGATACCTCATATGAGTGATATTGTACAGTATTTGTCTTTTTGTGATTTACTTATTTTACTCAGCATAATGTCCTCAAGATTCATCCATATTGTAGTATGTGTCCGAATTCCCTTTTTTAAGGCTGAAAAAAAGTCATAACTTGAAATTCTTTATTAATTTTTTGAAATAAAAAATAATGAATGCATGATTATATGTGTATGTTGGCATTTGTCAATTCCCCAAATTCTTCCTGCAGTATTTGTGGTTAACAATACTCAGTCATGTGACTTTGATGTTCTAAAGAGCTATAACATTCAGTGTGGTCCAACAGTAATTTTATGTTGGTATTGAGGGACTGTATTATAGAAGCTTCTCTTCCTGGGTCTGCAAGGGGCATGGTTTCAAAGGCAGGAGTTTCCTGGCTCCACGCCTCCATCCGGGAACCGGAGGGGTTTCAAATATAAAGTTCTTTGTCTGGGATACCTAGAGAAAGCCAGGTGAGGTTCCTTTGTCCCAAAAAGCCCGAAAGCTCTGGGAGGAGGCGCCTCTGTAACTCAGAGTTGTGGACCAAGCAGCCAATCCGGTATCAACGTTAAACATCAGTCACTCCAGAGGAAGTTAGAAAGAACTCCTCTTCTTGGAGGAGAGCATGAATGGGGAGGGAATAAATCAAGGGTTGTCTTAATAAATCTCCAGCTGCTCCTACCTATATGGATTCTTTCTCTGGGTCCCCTTCCACAACAGCATAGGAACTGACTTTCTTTCTCTCTCTGTCTAATAAATTGCTTTTCCACAAAACTCTTTGGGTCCACGATACGGCAAACTCATGGCGCCTCCTGGGCCCGTTTCCCCATTCTTTGGGGTTAGCGAGGCTAAGAACCTCTTCAGAACTGGGAGCTGAGTACACTCGCCTGTTACCGTATCAGTTTCCGTCGTCAGGTGTCCTGGCTGCAAAGAAATTTCCTTCATTTTATGAATGAGGATAGCTCAAGAAAACCAAGCCATATGTAGTTTATACTTTGGAAAAGCCACTGAACCTATTAATGATAAGTTTGGGAAAAACACATTAAACCTCTACAATGTTTGGTCGTATCAGTCTCTTAAACAGCAAGATCAAGAAGAAAAGTTAGGTTCCCAGACACATGGGCTATCTGGAGCTCAGTTCATGTGGATATTGTTTTTGAATTCCTATTAGAGTTGACCCAACGGCCATGAAAGCTAATAGAAAAGCCTTTGGGCATGATTACAACTAAAGTTTCTCAGACAATTTTGACAGCTTCAGTTTTCATGAGTCAATCATTCCTTCTGTTTTATCTGAAGACAGAGGATGGTAAAGGCAATGATGCTTCTGGACTATAGCATTTCTTAATTACCCTTCCAGTGAAATGCCCACCTCTGTTATTAGACCTACAGGAGAGTCTTCCCCAAGTGTGAAATGTGAGGTCTAATATTGCTTTGCTTTACTCAAAGCAGTTATTATCAGAGATTCTAGGCAAAGGACGGAAGGAGCAAGAAAAGGTTTCTGGTCAACCAGAAAACAGGCAGACAAATAATAAGAACATATTCCTAACCATATGAGGAGAAGAGCTGGAATAAGCATTATTTGTAGATTTTCAAGAGAGATTAATATATTTTTAATTTACCTGTTTATCTCATTTTAAAATTTTCTTAGGATTGTGGGCTTGAAAGATAAAAAATAAACATTCTATGCAATCTCTTTGAATTTTCTGTCACCAAAACCCATTTAGGATGTTTATGAGGTTTTCCTACACACAATGGATTAAACCATATACGAATTTTCATAGACTTCATTTCAACCTATTTGGGAAGACTATCTTATTGCCACTAGGTGGAACAAAAATGTGATTTTCACCAAAATTGTATTTTTTCCTCCCATAATGAGGTGCCTAAAACTAGCATTGAGTCAAGACTTGATAAAAACAGTCCCGATTTAGTTTTTGTTTTGATTTTTGAACTAGTTAGACAGTCTGGATGTTTTTTATAGCAATTCATTTGGCATTTGAATCTGTTAAAGCATTGTTCCTTGTTGAGTCTTTGTGTTTTGGTATGTGTGTCAAACTTAGTTATAATGTATTCCTTTGTAAGAAGCAAGACACTTAGCTGGATTCTTATACAGTTGCCATGTTTACCTGTTGTACCAATTCCAGTGAGAATCTGTGTTGCTTCCAAAGCACCAAAACCATTAGAACCCAAAAAAATAATTGCTACTGGCATTGGTATTTTCTCCCCTAGCTATACTTCTGACAGGGTCTAGTAACCCCAGCATCAATTAGAAATGAAACATTCTGTTTCTACCACTGTATGGTAATTTCTCCTTATTTTGTAAAAGGAAATTTGGGTCAAGCATGAGGTATCATTTGTCAGACAAAGGTTGTTTTCTTTTGTTTTGTTTGTCTTTTGCGATTTCATTTTTCAAACTAAGGCAGGGCAATTGCTCTTTCAATGTATTTTGCACTATCCATATTGACAGGTATGTGTTTTGTTGTTGTTGATTTGTTTTGTTTTGCTTTTCAAGAGTAGTCTTAGAGATGTCCTTGTTCTTCGGTTTATCTAAGGCTTAATCTGAAGAGTTATTCTTCAAGATGCTAAAGGAGTTTTGTAAATTAGAGAAGGGGAAGTCTATCATCCTACTTTTGTATTTCTGACTAAATCGTCTATCGCGGATTTAAGAGAATGAACAACAAATGTGAATAGGACAGTAGTAACATCTTCTTACTAACTGGAACCAGAATATTTTCTGAAAGTGTTAGTGAGATAGTCTCTAATATCTAGTGCACACATTTCCCCCTTGCTTGTAGGCTGGATTATTGGCTGATCAATTTTTACAGGAAATACCTCAGTGATGGCTTCTAAGAGGTCTTGTTCTATACTCTTTTCATATGCATCCTTGGCCAAATTTTGAATTGTATCAAAATTTTGATACCATTTGGTAACCAATTCAACCTGATTTTTCCAATCAAGTTGGAGCATCCTCTGGTCCCAAGAGGATACTTCAGGACTTTGTCTCAACAGCAATACTAAATTCTCAGTGAAACTTTGTCTTTACTTTCGAAAGTTAGAAAAGTCTTTAACTAAATATAGCAACTCTAATCTTGATGAAGGCTTAAGCCATAAAGCCAGCAAGGCTGGTCCTTGCCTGCAACTATGCTATAGGACATTGTGAGTGGGTGTTGACCTGGACTGTGTGTGGAAAAGCCTGGTGGAGAGAAAGGAAGAGGGTTTGGAGAAGGATCAGAACAAAGAGAAAAAGCAAAACAAAAGGTAGTGTGCAGGCGATGGGGTCAAAGCAATAGAAGAGGCCAGATGAAAGGCCAGGACAAAGTCAGTCCAAAGTTGTATCTGAAGGATGGGACAGTTCAAGTTCGAGGTTTAGATCCTCCATTGATATAGTATGGATAGTTGTCCCCAACCCAAATCTCATGTTGAAGTATAATCCCCAATGTTGAAGGTGGGACTTTGTGGGAGGTGTCTGGCTCAAGGGGATGGATCTCTCATGAATGGCCTGGGCCAACTCCTTGATGATAAGTGAGCTCTTTCTCTGAGTTCACACAGTATCCGCTTCTTTAAAAGTGTGTGACACCCCCACTTCTGCGCTCTCTCTCTCTCTCTGGCTCCTTTTCTCACCATGCAAGGCACCTGCTTTCCCTTTGCCTTCAGTCATGATAATTAGCTTCCTGAGGCTTCCCTAGAAGGCAAGCAGATGCAAGCACCATGCTTCCTGTAAAGCTTGCAGAACCATGAGCCAATTAAACTTCTTTCCTTTATAAATTATCCAGTCTCAGATATTTCTTTACAGCAATGCAGGAATGGCCTAATACATCCATATGGTTACTTCTTTTTTCAGAATAGCATTTCAGAATTTTCCTGTCTTTTAAAAGCCTCTTTCTTTCTTCTTCTTTTCTTTTATTTATTTATTTTTGAGAGAAAGTCTTGCTCTGTCACCCAGGCTGGAGTGCAGTGGAGCAATCTTGGCTCACTGCAATCTCTGCCTCTTGGGTTTAAGCGATTCTCCTGTCTCAGCCTCCAGAGTAGCTGGGATTGCAGACACATGCCACCATGCCCAGCTAATTTTTGTAATTTTAGTAGAGACAGGGTTTCACTAAGTTGGCCAGGCTGGTCTTGAACTTCCAACCTCAGATGATCCACCCTCTTTGGCCTCTCAAAGTGCTGGGATTACAGGCCTGAGCCACTGTGACCAGCCTAAAAGCCTCTTTCTACCAATCAAAATTCAACTGGCCACGGGATATTCCAAGTCTAGAATCTTTTGCCTTCCAAGATGCACACAGTTCAATTATTTTATCCATATCCCAAGTTCCACAAATAGGCCACTGAAGTCTTACATGATACTTGGAAAAAATATATTGCAAGAGAATCAAATATTTGGTGTTTTAATCACCATAATGTCTCTATGTATAACGCAATGACCCATAGGTGCATTAAATAACTGATGACTGTCTTTATTTATGTGATGAGAATAAACAGGAGACAATGCACCCAAGAACCATCTTGTTGGTGAGAGCTCTGAGTAATAAAACAAATCCATCTATACTTTTCATTAAGGGGAATTAAAAGTAAGAACAAGGACTTAGGTGATGCACAATGTAAGGAAACGAGCAGGACATCCTTAGTTGTCCAGTTCCCGGGAGTTTAAAAAGGGGAAATGTCAATGACCTCCCGTATGCTCTGTTCTTGTCAAACTGGCCTGGGAGGGGTAGCAAAAGAGTCCGGGCACATACAGAAACAACAACCGTATTTGTACAAGATAGTAAGACACATCTTTGAATATACCTTCTATAATTTTCTATACTTTAAACATGAAAGTAAATGCATTTTATTCATTCATCCAATATAAAACATTGCTGGGCACCGTGGCTCACACCTGTAATCCTAGCACTTTGGGATTGAAGTGTGATCGAGTTCTAGTTCACCTTCCTGTCCTCAGCCTCTATGTGTTCAGCTCTCAAGAAGCTCTCTGAACCCTGTCCTTTGGGCTTTTATGAAGGCCTCATTACATAGGCATAATTGATTAAACTATTGGTTGATCAGATGTTCCAGAGGTTCAGACTTGTGACTAATGGGAAGGAGGGGAACTTCTTGTGAGACTGAGCCCTCAATGTGTGACTATCTGAGGCTATCTCCTGGTAGACAGCATCAGAATTGTATTGAATTTAAAGACATTGGCTGGCATCTGCTGCAGAATTGAATGCTTACTCACTGTGTAGGCAGAAACCCCTACACATTTCATGGCGGTCTGTTTTTTTTTTTTTTTTTTTTTTTTTGAGATGGAGTCTCGCTTCATCACCTAGGGTAGAGTGCAGTGGCACAGCCTTGGCTCACTGCAGCCTCCACCTCCCAGGTTCAAGCAATTCTCCTGTCTCAGTCTCCCAAGTAGCTGGCACATGCCACCATGTCTGGCTAATTTTTGTAAGTTTAGTAGAGATGGGGTTTTGCCATCTTGGTCAGGCTGGTCTAAAGCTCTTGACCTCAGGTGATCCACCTACCTTAGCCTCCCAAAGTGTTGGGATTACAGGTGTGAGCCACCACACCCAGCCTGGTAATAGTAGTCTTCTGTGATGATTGTTGTAGCATGGTGAGAACAGAGAAAAACTACTATTTGATTTTTTCCCACTATAACACAGACATCCTAATAATCTGAAAGAAAACTATTAAATGCATTTATCATTTAGTTATTCATAGAAATGTTTACTCTCTCTGTCTTTTTAAATTTTTTATTTAGAGGCAGGGTCTCATGAGTGCAGTGGGGCACAATTATAGCTCACTGCAGCCTCCATCTCCTGGGCTCCAGTGATCTTCTCCCCTCAGCCTCCCAAGTAGCTGGGACTACAGATGTATACCAGCAAGCCCAGCTTATTTTTTATTTTTTTGCAGAGACTAGATCTCACTATGTTGCCTAGGCTGGTCTTGAACTCCTGAGCTCAAGTGATCCTCCCACCTTGGCCTCCCAAAGTGCTGGGATTACAGGCGTGAGCCACTGCACCTGGCTGAATTTTTTTCTTGAAGTAAGAATTTATACTTTTCCTAGCATAAAAGAAAATGAAAAGAGCAATATTCAATGAGGTCAATGAGTTAATATAACAAAAAATAAGTTTTTACAAGTTAAATAGAAATCTCTAAAACTAGATATACCATAGTTAAAAAATACATAATAAAAATAAAAAATAACTGGAAATAACATATAGATTAACATTCATTGTCACTAGGAAACAATAAGTGTGAAATAAAACATAAGTTAACCATTTTCTTCCTATGAAATAGCCAGGCACTCAAAGAAACTGGCTCTCTTTTTACTTTTGGCCAGGGGTGTTATTTTTTTCCTAAGAGGAAATTTAGCGATATGCATTAAGAGCTTTAACATATATCTTTTGTCCATATAATTGGATAAATCTACTTTTAAGAATTTATCCAAAGAAAATAATAAGATACAGAAAAACTGTTTTCTTAGAAATATTTATGTTGCAATATAAAAAGTAAAATGGTTTTGAAATATACTGAAATATGTAGAAACATTCTCATGGTAAGAACTTTAAGTTAAAATCAGAAGACAAAATTCTATGTTTTATAGTTCCTCAAATTTTCAAAAATACTTCATGTAGTTTTAGAATATCCTCTAAAACAAGATACCAAAAAGTTGAAAATAATGATTTTTGTTTTGGTTTGGCACTATTGGCTATTTAAATTTTTTATTCAGACCTTTATGAACTTTGTAAATTACTCAAACATGTCAAATATTATTTCTCAAATTATAAAATTTTTAAAAAATGAAGTTCCATCTTTCTATATATTTTAATTAGGTGTCATGTATTATATGCAATAGTGCAACATTCTCCTGTCTTCAAATCCTTTGTGGCATTTGTCAGCCTGAGTTATCCTTTAGTATTTAAAAGAAATAGTTATATGTGTTACACATATATAATTATATATGTATATACATGTATATATGTACATAAACATGTGCATGCTTATATACACAAATATATATGCACATATATTTAAATTGGAGGCAAATGCCAAAATGGTATTGTGACATCAGCATCTTAATAATTCAAATGGCTATTACATCATTTGTATTTCAGAATGTCATTCAGTGAGTAATTTCAAAATCACTGACGTCAGATATCTTTAAATTACAGCCAGAAAAAATGTGAACAAAATAAAACAAAGCAAAACAAACCAACAACCAGCACATGTAAAGTCAACATATATAATGAAAGTGTTATTTCATGAACATTGTTTGTTGTTCCTAATTTTTCTATGAAATAATGCAAAACAAGGCTCCATTAAAGTCCAAAAGCCAGAACAGTCTGTGGTATAATCAAATGTTAGATGAGAAAACATTAAATTCTATACCAAATAGCTAGGAATCAATTGCAAATTTTATCTCTAAAAGAAGAAACCCCTTAAATAAGATCTATAGCGGTAAAAAATCCTGCCAATATCCTTCAGAGTAGGGAGACTCCTCCAGCAATTTTTGCTGCTAATCACAGTGGCAAGTATTTTCATGATCTGCTGTTAACTTTACAGTGTTTGAATTAACTTGGCTCTAACACATTCCTCAGTTTCCTACTACCAGTAGGATGAACTAGTTGGTCAGGTCATGCTGTGTCAAAGTACTAAAGTGTTTATATATACATTGCAAATGACACCTGTTTTAAACATTTTTTTCCTACACAGTAGAACAAATAAAAATTATTTGATATAAGAATATGAAAGGAAGAAACACATACGAATTCAAATTTGTCAATAATAACAATTAAATAATTTTATTGAAGCATTGTTTGCTATTACAAGATTAAAACCAATTTATTTTCCTCATGTGCTACTTTTCCTCTTTCCACTACATATATAGGTAGAAATTTCAATTAATTTTTGTTTTTTTAAATGCTTCAAGAGTAACAAATTATTTTCACTCTTTTACTCAGTACGAACATTCAAAGTGAAAATAAATTAATATGGTTTTATATACATGTATAAACAGGATCTAGATTTTCTTCATTTGAAAGGTAATTAATACTTAGGAATTATCTAAAAGTGGAATGCGTAATTATGAATAAG
This sequence comes from Cacajao melanocephalus, assembly GCA_963573385.1. Taxonomy (NCBI): domain Eukaryota; kingdom Metazoa; phylum Chordata; class Mammalia; order Primates; family Pitheciidae; genus Cacajao; species Cacajao melanocephalus. The sequence continues at coordinate 48,259 of CAUYLG010063502.1, forward strand.
CACTAATAATATTTCTGACCCAAAAAAATACCTGCCTGATGAATAAAAATTCATTTATGTAGTCTGTTGTATTTATTTTTGTTAATTTTAACTTTAAAGCAATTTTTCCATAAGTTTTATTTCAACTTCGGATATGTTTATATATAAAAGTGTCATTTTTTAATTCTGTTAAACATGATACATAACAAAACAACTTAATTCTAATTAAACAATTTAATTCTAAACATGATACATAACTAAACATGACACATAACGAAATAACTTTTATTTCAACTTCAGATATGTTTATATAAAAAATGTCGTTTTTAAAATTCTAAACATGATGCATAACCAAACAAAGTTAGTGTCTTCTGCTAGCTCAGTGAAAGTAAGTCTAGTAATTATAACACTTTGCAAATAAATATAAATTTATTTCAGCCAGCTGTATGATTCTGCTACTGACAATAAAAAATTCAACTGGGAATAAACTATATATTTCTAAGAAATTAAAAATGTTGCAGTTTTGATGAATTATAAACTGAAAAATTGAAGATGGCAAATATGTAAAAATGAAACAATTGCTTTCTTAATGTAGGTAAATTATTAAAAAATAAAAACTGACCCCATTAAAATGTCAGATGAAGATGGATTTTACGCTCATTAACTTTCATTAATGTTTTATAAGACAAACATCTTTTATTGTGCAATGTTAAAAACTTGTTAAAACTTTAATTGTACAATCATGTTTTCAATTGCCATTCACTTATTTTCTTGCAAGTTAATAAGTTTACGCTGAATACTACAGTGAACAAATTCTTTACAGTGTTACAAGAGTATTGGGATTTGCTAAAATGCTGTGGATTTCCAAACTTAAACAGGATAGGCTGAAGCCTAAAATAAATCCTCTTCTCCCAAGAGTTTAAATTCTCTGCAACTAAGTAGCTGGAAAAGTATTAGACTTTTTTTTCCCCGTATAATAGTGTCAATTAAATTGTTTTTCTTTTTAATTTTAGTTAAGACAGACTAAAAGAGCAAGAAGAATAGATTAAACATACACAAGGACATACATGTACTATACTTAGCAGCAGGCATGTGCTTGAGGGCCAGCACTGGGCCCAGGATAAGGGTTAAAGGGCTACCATATGGAGCCTGAAGTACTGTAGAGCTTTTCATCCTAAATGGTACCGTGGGGATCATAGTAACCTTCATTGTTGAAAAGAAGTCACCAGCTGGATCAAGATTTGTAACAACGTTAGAAGCAAGTTTTCTAGCTGTTAGTGCTTAGGGCAAAATATTGTAAGAAGGGAACAGCTATGTACTTAGAGGAAAGAGATCAACTATGGTGAATTCTGTGACAAGTCTGTCACTGATGGAAGGGCTGAGAGGGATCATACAAATGAGGATCTTAAAATGTAGCTTAAAGGTCAAAAGGGAAAAATGAAAGTAAATTTTGAATGCTATGAGGATTGTGCAGTTAAAGGAAACTGATGTAAAAAATAATTCTTGCAATGTGTGTTTGAAGAAAGGCAACAGCACACAATTTGATCACTATTTGATTATGATGGCATGCAATGAATTGTCAGGTAGAGTCAAATCTTTGCTTCTAATATGTGTCACCAACCACCACTTAAGTAATAAATTTGTCATTCTGACCCTAAAATTATAAACTAATATTCTTTGTATTAATATAGCTATGTGCTATATTCATAGCTTTACATAAAGGAAAGAACAATATTATGAGAATATACATCTCTAAAAGCATATAGTATAAATACTATGCTATTTTCAGCGAAGATTAATACTGCATACTCAATTGATAGGGTGGTAAAAAAATTTAGAATAGGGTCAACAAACATACATACACTTTTAGGACAGACAGATAACCCCATATTGATTGCATATTTTTTTTTCATTTTGTATTGCCAAATTCATGACCTAAAAGAAGAGCATGAAAAAGGCAAATGTAGGCAAGATAAAGGTTTAAGAGTTCCTTTGAAGCAAGTCAGAAATAATACATGAAAGACGGAAGTGGAGATGAAAGAGAGAGACGGAGCGTGTGTGACCACATTGACTGAAGGAACTGAGAGATGCTGAAAAAGAAACAATATGAAAGATGCAACCTCTGAATGTTAATTACTAGTATTGAGGGACTGTGTTAAGGAAAAAACCCTGTCGTCTTGGGTTCACAAGGGGCATGGTTTCAAAGGCAAGAACTTCCCAGTGCCGGGCCTCGGTCCACCTCCCCATCTGGGAACCTAGAGTTCTTTGTCTAACTTTCCTGCACGTGGGCTAGGTAGAAATTGCAGGTGAGCTTCTTTGTTCAGAAAGCCCCCCAAAAGACGTGGGAGGAGGGGCTCTGTTGTGGGCCCAAGCAACCACTGTGGGATCAGAGTCGAAGATCAATCACTCCAGAGGAAGTTCGAAAAAGCTCTCATTGGACAGGAACATGAATGAGGAGGGAATAACTTCAGGGTTAAAACCCCGCTCCCTTTACCTGTGCGGCTTTCCCTCCCTGGAATCTCCTCCCACATGGGAGCTGTCTTTCCCTCTCTACCTCTGCTGATACCCCCTTTGGATTCCCCTCCCACAGCAGCATGGGAGCTTTCTCTCTCTCTCTGCCTAATAAATCACTGTCTGCTAAACTCTTTGGGTCCGATATTTACTTAAATGGTAAGCCAGGGCCCTTTCCCCCATCCTTGGGGCAAAGAGAGGTCAAGAACCTTGGGCACATCAAATCGGGGAGGGAGCTGAGCCCTATCCCATCCCGCGACCTGGTTACAACTTTGGCGAGCCAGCTAGAAGACTTCAGAGCGGTGAGTATGTCCGACCCCTCTCACTTGCTAAAATCTATCCTATTCACTTCTTTTTAAACCGTTAAGGAGAAACACTGGGCGCAGAGGCCCCTGGGCCTGCCCCAGGCGGCGGAAGTGGCGGCCAGGCATGCGCAGTGCTGCCCATGCCCTGGGAATGGCTGCACCACAGCACTTCAGGAACAGAGGCGGTGGGGCAGGTGTGGCTGCACTGGAGGCTCATGGTAGTCTTTGCAGGCTCTGCCCACTTTTAAATAGCACAGTGGCCAAACTTAAAGGTACAGGCGACGGCTTTCTCCAATCTAGTTCCCTTTTCTTGCTGTTTCTTGTTTCTCTGGGCCAAATCGCCATACTGGCATAGATCAGCAGGGAGGGGCCGAACACAGGCACATGGACTCGGAGGCCGCCATGGTGGACAGCAGCATCATGGGGGGGGCGTGGCATTGGTGTTATCAGCACCAGGGACACATAACCATGGTGCCTATGTTAATTGAACTCTTGCTAGGGAATATCGGCATCCATTGCCCAAGCCTCACTGGTCTAGGTTTTAAGGACACGCCAGTATAGGGCCACTGATCTGGGCAGTCCCCATGACCTTATGGTGGCCGATGAGGACATTTAGACAGTGAGTGTGTGTCCATGACGTCGGTAAGCCTGATTAAACCTGGCACATGGGAACGCCCAGAAGATGATCACGCATCTTGCGCCAAGGAAATTGCAAGGTGTTATAACTGGGGGATGCCCCAAGCCTAGCAGTTGCAAGAAATAACCAGGGATGCAGGCATTCCTATGTTCATTTTCAGATGGGTGCTACTCTTCCCAAGGCAAAATCACCCTTAAAGTTTATCTTGGATAACTGGAACGAATTTGACACATGATCTTTGAAGAAGAAGTGGCTCATTTTTCTTTGCCAGATAGCATGGCCGTGACACCTTCTGCTGAGTGGAGAAACCTGGCCTCCTAAGGGAAGTATAAATTACAACATCATTGTACAATTAGACCTGTTCCATAAGAGCGAAGGTAAATGGTTTGAAGTCCCCTACGTGCAAGTTTTCTTTTCTCTAAGGAATAAGCCTCAGCTATGTAAGGCCTGTACCTTGTACCCTACTGGCCTCTCCTCAAGACTACCCCCACATTTAGGACTCCCTGTGACTCCTCGCTCCACCGATGCTGACCAGATCTCCTCAGCTCCTGCCACCCAAAAGGAATCAGGGAAGGCCAAAGCAGCCAAGGCACCTCAAGCTACTAGGGTGCCCCAACTCTGCCCTCTACAGGGAGTGGGAGGAGAATTTGGCCCAACCAAGGTACACACCCTCTTTTCACTTTCTGACTTAAAGCAAATCAAGGCGGACTTAGGAAAATTTTCAGATGACCTGGACAAGTACATAGATGTTCTGCAGGGCCTGGGTCAGTACTTTCAGTTAGATTGGAAAGATATCATGTTATTGCTTAGTCAAACCCTAACCAGCAATGAGAGAGAGGCTGCTCTGGCAGTGGCTCAAGAGTTTGGGGACACATGGTACCTTAGTTAAGTACATGACCAAATGACACCAGAAGAGAAGGGTAGATTTCCTATGAGTAGACAAGCAAGCAGTCCCTAGCATGGACCCTCACTGGGATTCTGACTCAGAACGGGGGACTGGAGTTGTAGGCACCTATTAACCTGCATACTTGAGGGATTAAGGCAAACAAGGAAAAAGTCCATGAACTATGCAGTGTCATCCACTGTAACTCAGGGAAAGGAAGAAAACCCAACAGTCTTCCTTGAGTGGTCACAGGAGGCCTTAAGAAAGTATACTCTTCTGTTACCAGACTCCATCTAGGGTCAGTTAATATTAAAAGACAAATTTATTACATAATCAGCAGCGAACATTAGGAGGAAGCTCCAGAAGCTGGCCCTGGGTCCAGAACAGAACCTAGAATCATTACAAAATCTAGCAACCTCAGTGTTCTGTAATAGAGACCAGGAGGAACAGGCTGAGAGGAACAGGAGAGACCCGAGAAAAGCCGCAGCTCTAGTCATGTGATTTTTTTTTTTTTTTTTTTGAAAGAAAGGAAAAGAGAGGAAAGAAAGTGAGAGTGAAAGAAAGAAAAAAAAAGAATGTACGAGAGAAAGAAAGAGGAAGAAAAAGAGGGAGAGAGAACAGGATTCTTGTTCTACTGCCCA